>JACGDI010005501.1:86239-112900 GCA_014898725.1 Jacaranda copaia | reverse complement strand
GGCTCTCTCTCGGACAGCGGTATTGAATGACTTCGAAACAAAATTTTAAAACCCACATTCAAGCATAGCCTCACGCGTGTCTCGTGTTTTACAGGGCAAAAAATGGGGTTTTCCCCATAGGCATAACCACAAGCAATCACTGCCTGTACATTTGAACCCACCCCCACATTGCACAACTTATTAGGCTCGCTGGGGTTGCCTGGAAAAACTTTTCGGTACGGTGAACTCAAGTATTTGACAAAAATAAAAATATATGTCGAATATAAGTTATGTTATTATATATATATATATATCTCAATAAAATATTTGAGCTGCCATTTATACCAAAGGAGTGCTAGTGGAATAGGGCCACATGGCATCTTGAATGGCCCAGTTTTGTCCAATTTTGAGTGTGGTCATTTTATTAGAAGAAAGGTGTAGATGCAGTGTCATTAAAATTTAATTTATACTTTTTATTTTATGAATATATGAGATGTGATTCAAATTTACGTAAATTCAACCTCGGTGGGATTTACGTTGTTTTTAAATTAAGAATTTTTTTCTCAATGTGGCAATTTCGAAGTTGTTACATTCCACGAACAAAGAAACGAGTCTTCTTCAAATTTCAATATTTTGGGTCCCTCCCAGTAAGGGGAAAACATCTCCTTTGAGTTTGATGCATGATGAGAACTGAGAAGCATTCCACTTGGACGATTTCAAAGCTGTGGGTGGGGCCTCAAAGGAAAAGCATCTTATTGCTGCCAATGACTCTCTTCGTCTCTCACTAGGTACTTTTTAATTTTTATATCTGCTGGGAACACTTTATCTTTACGTGCATGGTAAATTTTTCATGATACAAATAAAAGAAATATTTATTTATTTTTATACTAGTTTTCTTAATAATTTTAATATATTTATTTAAATATTTATAAAAATAAAAACAAAAAAATTATAAAAAGTATTAGTAGGAGGATATAAAAAGGGTATGTTGTAAATGGTACTTGCTACAAAATTGTAGTTATTTAATTAAAAAAATAAAAGTAAAAACATTATTCCATTTTTTCATTTTTTTTTGTTGGGAGTTGGGGGCGGGGGCGTGTTGCGTGCGTGGGTGTTGAGGTGGTACCTCCAACGCAATCCTCTGCGTGTTCTGCATCATTGGAACTTTCATAAATGGTAAACCTCGCCCCACTTGCGTTGAGTTTATGGGATTTACGTTGTTTTCTGTTACATTGTTTTTCTCTCAATTCAACCATATAGTTACAAGCAACACTTCACATATTCATTTCATCTAATAAAATTCAACGTGCAAAAAGTAGGAATATGCAAAAAAAATAAATAATAATAATAATAATAATAATAATAATAATAAAAACAGACTGAATCCATCAAAAAGAAAAAAACCAAATTCTACTGATTCTTGATAGATTAAACTCCTTAATTTTGTAAGAATTTTAGAGTTGACTTTCTACTCACCTGATTTGATAAAAGTGCCCTTAAGTGTAATATTTTTCACTCATTTTTTTTTCACTTCTTTATCATAAACAAAAGGCAATAATAAATCCTACCAATATTAATATCATTTTCAAAAATAGAAAGAAAATAAAAAACTCAAGCAGCTCCACGGCGAAAACGAGAAACAACTATCAACCCAGCATCTGCATTGTCTTCTTCTCTTTTCATTTTCATCAGTTGCTTCTGCGTTTCTTCTATTTTTCCAACAATGTCAACTTGTAGTGAAGCTGGAGTGTTCAATCAATTGTTGGGGAATTGCCACTACAAAGACCAGCTCCATATAATGTCTATTAAGGATACTAGACTTTAATGGACATGCACATTAATCTCGCAAGAAAATGGAGTAAAATCAACGTCGAGCTCTTTAGTTTGCGATACGTATCTCTACATCAAAGATTGTATGTGACATTAACTGATGATGAAAATGTTCTGAATATGGTCTTACTGCATTTGACATTAAAGATGAACATTGTTGAGATTCTGGTAAACCGAAAGGATGAATCATGCAGTAGTGCCAAGAAGAGCTGTGATATTTTAAGGTAGTGCTTTCACAGAATCTGAACTGTACTGTAGTTTATAAAGTTTTGTACATCAAGAGTTTTGAAATTGTACACCATTTATTTGAAAATCTTTCTTTACTTTGGAGAGTTCTATATTATACTTCATTGTAAATAAAATTGTACTTCATTTGACAAAAATTGTACACCATTATTTAAGTTTTATACTTCAAGTATTCAATTAAACTGTTATAAAAAATTGTACTGCCGTTTTTGAGGTTTTATACTTCTAAAATTTGGAAATTATACTTCACTTTATCTAACATTGTACTTCATTTTCTTTTGAAATTATACTTCTTCATTTTATATTTCATTTTACCTAAACTTGTACTCTATTCATTGATTTTCTATACTTCAAGTATTTTATTTAATGATTATCCCAAACTGTACTGCAGTTGCTAAAGTTTTATACTTAAACTATTCCACTTTATACAAATTTGTAGTCAAGTTATCTAAAATTATACTTCATTTCACATAAAATTGTACTTTATAATTTAAGTTTTATACTTGAAGTGTTCTACTAATGGATTATCAAAAATTGTATTGTAGTTGCTAGGGTTTTGTACTTCAAATATTCAAAAATTATACTTCATATTATTAAAATTGTACTTCTTTTTGTTGAAATTATACTTTATTTTATAATTCATTTTACCTAAACTTGTACTCTAGTTATTGATTTTCTACATTTCAAGTTTTCTATTTATTGATTATAAAAAATTATACTTTTTTTGCGGGAATTTTATACTTTGCGTGTTCTAAAATTGTACTTTCTTATACATAAAATTGTACTTTTATTTCTGAAATTATACTTTCTTTATTTTAAAAAGCGTGTAATCTGTTCATTAAAGTGCTATACTTTAAGTGTTCGAAATTGTATTTCATTAGATCTAAACATGTAATTCAATTAGCTAAATTTATTATATTTCACTTTATCTAAAATTATGCTTTTTTTTTTCTTCCTGAAATTATACTTCATTTTACCTAAACCTGTACTTTATTTATTGAAGTTCTATACTTCAAGTGTCCTATTTATTGATTATCCAAATTTTATTTAAAATTTTAATTTTTTTCCTGAAATTATACTTCATTTTACCTAAAACTGTACTATATTCATTAAAGTTCTATACTTTAAGTGTTCTATTTATTGATTATCCAAACTTTACTTAAAATTTTAATTTTTTTCTGAAATTATACTTTTTTTTTACCTAAAATAGTATTCTATTCATTGAAATTCTATATTTCATATGTTCTATTTATTGATTATTCAAAACTGTAATGCAGTTGCTAGGATTTTATACTTTTAAACTATTCAAAATTATACTTCATCTTATACAAATTTATACTCCAGTTATCTAAAATTATACTTCATTTCACATAAAATTGTAATGAATTATCAAAAATTGTACTACAATTGCTAGGGTTTTATACTTCAATTTATTAAAATTGTAGTTATTTTTGTTTTTATGAAATTATACTTCATTTGTCAACCTCAAGGGATGTAGTCGAGGAGGAAATTGTTTCGACCAACGCATCGCACAATGAATTGGCTTTAACTAACAACTCAATTGATGCATGGAGGAATTGCATATATTGGGAGGGTTAGACATTCAAGGATGCTCAGAAGTTCAGAATTATGCTTAATAATTATGCGATGTCTACTTTGCGGTCATTTAAATACAAGAAAAATGACAGCAAAAAAATCATAGCCGTTTGCAGTGATGAAAATTGCAAATGGAGAATCTACGCATCAAGGTATGAGGCTGATAAATTATTTGGTATTCAAAAATGCAATCTAGAGCACACATGTGGTGAGGCTAATCTTCGAACAAGGGGACATCCTAAAGCTGATTCTGCTTGGGTTACTAACATTGTAAAGGATAAATTGAGATTAGAGCCACATTATCAGCCATCTACCATATTGAAAAATGTCCACAAAAAATACGATGTGGAACTTAGGTACCATAAAGCATGGATGGGTAAGGAATTAGCTATGCAAGACATCCATGGTGTTGAGAAGGGATCTTATGATAAGTTGAGGTGGTATGTGATACTGTGAAGAGAACAAACCTTAGAAGTATTGCAGACTGTGAGATTGACCCAATTAGATAAAAATTTCATCGGCTATTTATATGTTTTAGTGCCTGCCTTATTGATTTTCTTAGGGGATGCAGGCCGTTGATATTTTTAGATGGCGCCCATATTAAAAATAAATACAAAGGATGCTTACTTAGTGTTGTCAGTAAGAATGCTAATGATGGCTTATTCATGCTAGCGTATGTAGTTGTTGACTCTGAAAATGATATTAATTGGGAGTGGTTCTGCTTCAAGCTAAGAAGTGTCTTAGATTCTCAATATCTACCTGGCTTATCAAGGTTCACTTTCTTCTCTGATCGACATCTAGGTCTTCTTAAGGCCATCCCCATGTATTTTCCAGTAGCCACCATGCATATTACTTGAGATACTTAGTGGATAACTTTAAGAAACAAGTAAGTGTCCTCAATCTTTGTTTGTGAAATAATTATGTGAAATAAACTCTAATTCGTAACATTTAGCATATTACTATTCTATTATTTTAAATTTAGGTATTAAGGAAGTACCATCTACATAACAAGAAATATTGGTGCTCTGTTTTTATGAAAGCTGTATACACACATACAAGGCAGGAGTATACACAATATAGAGACAGCATCTTGGAGTTGTTGCCACTTGCCAGAGACTTTATTGCAGTTTGACCCACCATGTTGGGCAAATTCCTTATTCAGTGGAGATCGATGGGGGCTAATAAACAATAATCAAGCAGAATGTTGGAATAATTGGGTTAAGCCAGCCCGATTTATGCCAGTTGCAACCATGATTGATCACATACGCATGCAAATAATGGTTATGATGCATGATCGACGAGAAGAATCTCATAAGATGGTTGGTCAAATATGTCCCAAGCAAGAGAAGAAGTTGGCAATCAATCATATACGTTCTCATAACTTAAAAGTTGTCATGTCTAGTGGCTGGAGCTTTGAGGTGATTGAGCAAGATAAATTGTATGCTGTAGATTTACATGGCAGGGTTTGTTCGTGTAAAGCATGGTAGATTGATAAAATACCATATAAACATACTTGTGCTTGTATCGAGTCAAGATCACTTTCATCGTATGACTTCACCGATCAATACTACCAAGTTGAGATATATCAACAATCATACCAAGTAGTGATAAGCCTTATTTCTACGTTTGATATGAATCTGTTCCAGCTAGATAATGATGGACTCATTAATGCACCTGATTGCCGATCTCAGCCTGGGCGTAGAAGGACACAGAGAATTCCATCACAAATAGAGAAATGTGTAATTAAGTGTAAAAGGTGTGGTAGAACATGACATAATCGTCGAACATGCAAAGAATCAGTAAATTAGTTAAATTTTGTACTTTAACGAATTTCATTTTATACTTCCTTAGTTTCAAATTTGTACTTCATTTACTTCGAATTGTACTCAAATTCACTAGGCATTTTCAATTGAACTGAATTATATTTAAGAGAAACACATTTTATACTTTGTTATTTCAGGGTTTGTACTTCATATCCTTCGAATTGTACTCAAATTCCAGGCCTCGTTTCAATTAAATCAAAGTGAACTTCAAAGAAACACATTTTTTATTTTATTTTTTTCTTAGTTTGTACTTTATTTCTTTTGAATGGTATGCAAATTTTCTGCCTCGATTCTATTGAATCGAAGTGAACTTCAAAAAAATAAATTTTATACTTTGTTAGTTCAGGGTTTGTACTTCATTTCCTTTGAATGGTTCTCAAATTATCATTGAAATCGAGGTGTACTTCAGCGAAACACATTTTATACCTTGTTAGTTCAGGGTTTATATTTCATTTTCTTCGAATTGTACTCAAATTCTTTGCTTATTTTAATTGAATCGAAGTGAACTTCAGATAAACACATTTTGTACTTTATTTTTTCTTGATTTGTACTTTATTTCCTTGGAATGGTTCTCAAATTCCTTGCCTCGTTTCAATTAAATTGAAATGAACTTCAAAAAAACAAATTTTATACTTTGTTTTTTCTTGATTTGTACTTCATTTCCTTCGAATGGAACTTAAATTCCTTACCTCCATTCAATTGAATCGAAGTGAACTTCAAAGAAATAAATTTTATACTTCGTTATTTCAGGATTTGTACTTCATTTCCTTGGAATGGTTCTTAAATCCCTTGCCTTGTTTTAATTGAATCGAAGTGAATTTCAAAAAAATAAATTTTATACTTCGTTATTTTAGGGTTTGTATTTTATTTCCATCAAATCATACTCAAATTGTCACTAGAATCGAGGTGTACTTCAGCGAAATACATTTTATACTTTGTTAGTTTAGGGTTTGTACTTCATTTCCTTGGAATGGTTATCAAATTCCTTGCCTCGTTTCAATTGAATCGAAGTGAACTTCAAAGAAATAAATTTTATACTTTATTTTTTCTTGGTTTGTACTTCATTTTCTTCGAATGGAATGCAAATTCCTTGCCTCAATTCAATTGAATCGAAGTGAACTTCAAAGAAATAAATTTTATACTTCGTTGTTTTAAGGTTTGTACTTCATTTCATTTGAATGGTTCTCAAATTTCTTGCCTCGTTTCAATTAAATCGAAGTGAACTTCAAAGAAATAAATTTTATACTTTATTTCTTCTTGATTTGTACTTCATTTTCATGAAATCGTTCTCAAAGTTTCATTGGAATTGAGGTGTACTTCAGCGAAACACATTTTATACTTTGTTAGTTTAGGATTTGTACTTCATTTCATTCGAATTGTATTCAAACTCACTGGGCATTTTCAATTTAACTGGATTGTATTTCAGCCAAATACATTTTATACTTCGTAAGTTTAGGGTTGGTACTTCATTTCCTTTGAATTGTACTCAAATTCACTTGGCATTTTCAATTTAAAATATTATAAATGCTTGATGAAAAACTATACTTACATACAAAATAATATTATATACAAAGTATGCTTCAATTTACATATGTATTTACATACAAAGTGTGATTCAAATCCTGTCATTTTCATGACTTAATATTGTATATATCATTTTCGCACGATATTTGTCCATGTTAATTTTTCCAGTAAACCTCCAGAACACTAAGGTGTCTCTAACGAAACATTCTACCTAAAGGCACACAAAGATGCCGCAATCCACTGTACCCGTTTGCTATCTACTTTTTTTTGGCCTCATTAATTTGTCCACATGACACCCTAATGAAAGCCTCATATACCAAGAATAGAATGACGCCTACAAAAATATTGATCAGTTGTTGACTCCCTACTTTATGAAAAAATCACAGGGGAAGGAAGCAAACTTACAATGGCAGTAGTTGTGGTTTGTATCTAGCAGCTATTATTGAATTCATATACAAGAAAAAATAAGTCGAGGTGTCGAGGACAACCAAAAACCAGTGACCGTGCCAACAAATCGGTAGGATTATGTAACAACACTGGTTTACAAGATCTAACGTGAGGTCTTCCAAATCTTTAAGGGTGAAGGAGTTAAGTGTAGGTATCATCTCCATGAATTCTTCATCGCTCATATCCTTCAAGTTGTGTCCCTTGAGTCTGTCTAATATGTCAACCTATGAAGTATAAAACAAATGGTTATATTCATTGGAAACGTGATACTAAATTAAGTTAGGAAACCGCCACATGCCTGCACTATTGCAGACATAAACCACACCTTGTGGTGACACTTGTTGCCGAAAGATGGGCTGCATAATATCGATATGTAGTAGTCCACTATGTCACCGGTAAGTTCTCCTCCAAATAAGAGTTCACAAAAGTTTCTTCCATCTAGAAACTGTCATGTTCCTTCCCAAGCAGTCACCCTGCATAATTGTTAATTGTTAGTTCAGACACCAATTTATCCAAAAGAAAAATAATAAGTAAATTTTGTTACCCCAAATTATCTCTTCTAATAAAGTTATCGATGACTTCTTGCTCTTTTGCTAGAATAAGTTCTTGACCTCTATAATCAGTCTTTCCTTTATAGGGATCTGGCGCTTCAATCTTTTGGCTAGCTGGTTTCTCTGCCACCAGGATTGGACTGGTGTCTTTGGTCTCCTGCAGTACAAAATACAGCACATTAGGTACAAAGTGTAACAACTGAAGTACAAAAAACTAGCACATTAAGTACAAAGAATCAAGTATTGAAGTACCCCCTATTGAAGTACAATATATAGCCAACATGGAGCACAAAATCCAAGCACATTAAGTACAAAGTATCAACAATTAAAGTATACCTTGTTGAAGTATAAAATATTGCCAACATGGAGTACAAAACTCAAGCACACAAAGTACAAAGAATTAAGTATTGAAGTATCCCCTATTGAAGTACAAAATATACCATCATGGAGTACAAATTCCAAGCCCATTAAATACAAAGTATCAACAATTGAAGTATAACCTGTTGAAGTACAAAATATGACCAACATAGAGTACACAACTCAATTACATTAAGTGCAAAGTATTAAGTATTGAAGTATCCCCTATTGAAGTACAAAATATATTGAACAAGGAGTATAAAAATTATCCCCATTAAGTGCAAAGTATCAAGTATTGAAGTATCTCCTATTGAAGTACAAAATATATTCAACATGGAGTACAAAAATCATCCCCATTAAGTGCAAAGTATCAACTATTGTAGTATCCCCTATTGAAGTACAAAATATAGCCAACATGGAGTACAAGACTCAAGCACATTAAGTGCAAAGTATCAACTATTGAAGTATCCCTTATTGGAGTACAAACTATGCCTACATAGGGTACAAAATTCAAGCACATTAGGTATAAAGGATCAACTATCAAGTACGAAAGATCAACACATAAACTACAAATATCCCAACATGGAGTATAAAAGATCAGCACATGAAGTACAAATAATGCTAACATGAAGTGCAAAAGAATAGCATATTAAGTATAAATATCACCAACTTGGAATACAAAAGACAGCACATTAAGTACTAATATCACCAATATGAACTATAAGATATGACCACATTAAGTACAAATATCAACCAATCAAGAATAAGACATCACAAACGGACAATTTACAAATGAAACATAAAATGCAAAAACTTAAAATATTAAGTAATTGACAACACCTTCTCTTCTTGTTCTATGTCTGTTTTTAGATGAGATCGAGGATGAGGACAAGGACGAAAAGGACCATAGGTCTTTGTCACTTCTCTTGCTCTTTTGGCTGGTGTGGTGCTTGGGGGGCTAACAAAATATGTAGATTTCTTTTTTGGCTTTCTGTCTTCTCGATTGCGCATATCTATCACAATTGAGGACATGACATTTGCCACTTCAATCTCAAATTCTTCGAACTTAGCCACTTGGATTGGTACATAAACTTCTATCTTCAAAGGTTTGGGGGAATCTGAAGGATCATGATGGTGTTTTGTTCGACTTTCTTCATCCACTGTGTTTTTAGATTCATCCCCCCCTTTCTGTGTATCATCTACCAAATCAAGTACCCCCTCATTTAAAAACTCACCAGCTCCCTCTTCAAGCTCCTCCCCCTCAGTCTTGTGCTCAATTAGATGCTTCTCCTCACCCTGCTCCTTCATTGCCATCATATCGAATGAAGCAATTTTTTTTCTTCTAATGATTTAATTTCTTCAACTTTAGCTGCAATAATTGCTTTATATACTGTATGATCATAAACATGGACTTGACTGATGGTAGTATTGGCAGCCTATGGTCTTTGGATCAAAACTGCCAATTCTAGCTCCTCTAGAGCAGGGTTGAGGGTTGCAACCTATTACAATGAAAATAATTATCAAATTCAAATTCTTATACAAAACGCTAACAATGAATTATTACAATTATTACTATTTCTACTGTAATTTGTTTCAATTTTTTCCTTGTCTCCTCTACATTATGTGAGAGTTTGCTATCCTTCCACCAATAACAGCGTGGAAACTCAAACAAACTCACTGGTGAAGCTAGTGAAGGGATGCGTTCATAGACCTATGCCTGCCATTCATAAATCAAAAAATTATACTCACTTGAATATAAATATAATTAATGTTGCTAGAAAATTGATGCAAACACTTACCATTAAACCAACTATGCACCCATTAATGTATTTTTTGATTTTTTCTCCGCCTACTCCTATATGGTTCTTCATATCTTGGACAAGAAAATTGTATGCAGCTATGCCTCATGCATACAGACCAACTCTTGACAAATTGTCTAGGTATGGTAGGAGAAATCGTGAAGTCCAATAATTTGATGTTTGAAAATAGAAAATAATTAAAAACAAAAAGTATGTACAACCTAAAAAAATTATTCAAGTCTTCCTCACTATTCTTATATAATACTCCTCAAAATTTTTAGCTATTTCAAATATAGTAATATTCTGTAGCTTTCCAGAAAAAAGGTTGTCAAAGGTTGAAGACTTCATCTTCAATGTTATATCCACAAATTGCCCCACATATGGCAACCCTAAAATCATAGAAAATTTAGTTGTAGAAAAAGGAACTTCAACCCCCTTCGAAAAATGAAATGATAGCCTTTTTGGGTCAAACTTTCTCAGTATAGCTTCAAGCCGAATGAAGCTTGAACTTAACTTGGGCATATCCATGTATATATAAAAAGGGGTCTTCTTCAATGCAACAAAATGTTTTAACCCTATCTTGGACTTTACAATATCTAATTTACTCTGAAAAAATTGGGGGGAGCAACGAGAGTAGACCTCATAATATCTTGGCTTGGCTGCAGTTAGATAAAGAAAAATTAGTATATAAACAGATAATAAACTAATTCTTTTAGATAATGTGTACTGACAACTTGAATGTTTTGTATTACAAATGCTTCTAAAATGTACTTCGAAAATATATAATATATTATAATACACTTTCAGTTAAGATATACTTTAGGATTGAATGTTTTATACTATAGAAGTTTCTAAAATGTACTTTAGAAACACATAATATATTATACTATACTTTCAGTTAGTATATACTTTGAACTTGAATGTTTTATACTACAATTATTTCTAAAATATAATGCAGATATACAGATTATATACTACACTTTCATTTAATGTATACTGCAGGCTTGAATATTTTTGTACTAAACATACTCCTAAAATGTATTGCAGTTACACTAATTATATACTATACTTTTACCTAATGTATACTCCAAGCTTGAATATTTATACTACATTTGCTTTTAAAATGTATTACAAGTTATATACTAGACTTTTTCGTAATGTGTACTGCAAGCTTAAATGTTTTATACTACATTTGCGCTAAAATGTACTACAGGTTATATATTAGACTTTTTCCTAATGTGTATTGCAAGATTGAACGTTTTATAGTACAGTTGCTTCTAAACTGTACTGCAGTTACACAGATCATATACTACACTTTTGCCTAATGTGTATTGCAAGCTTGGATGTTCTCTTCTACAAATAATACACTACCATTTTCAAATAGTTTTACCGTATAATTTCACCATAATATAATTTTAGGTAGAAAGAAGTATAAACCCCAAAAAAGGTGAAGTCCAACTTTCATACCCTTCAAGTACAAATCAGAAACTTTCCGTCTCACAACAAAAATCATATGTATATCAAATCAGTTCAAGTATTTAACGACTAAAAAATAAATAAAAACCCTAAACACTGAAAAATCACTAACATTTGAAACTGCAAGCTCAGAAAACATACTTGTGTTTCTTTTGCTCACTTCTTTTTGCATTCAGCTTCTTTTCGCAAATATTTTTCCTTCCATAATCGCAAAAAAATGGCAGAAATTTAGGTGACTTCCTTTTTTCTATTTTCTTTTCACTTCTTCTTTTCTCGTTCTCGCGTCAATGGCAGAAGAAGAATGATTTTGCGCCCTTTTATTTTTGCACCTCGAGAAGTCATTTTCAGGCAGAAAGAAAAAAGAGGAAAGCGTTCTTCTTGATTACAGAAACACATTTCTCAAGTATTTTTGTTATTTTTTCCAAATACAAGGATATATAGATCTTTCTAAGAGATATGGGGCGTGATTCCTAATTTTTGTGAAAAAGTAGGGAGTTTAGTGTGTAAAAATTCAAATCGGGACTGAACAGTAAAATGAAAGTAGAATTAGAAATTTTTTTCTAATTAACTATTAAAATAAATTTGATTTTCAATTCAATTTATTTTTTTGCCAATTAATTGAAATCGAACTAAAAGTTGACAAAGTTTTGGTTTAAGCGAACGGGACCACAATGATTGTGATTCTTTTTCAATAATATTTATTATTTTATTTTTTTCTTTTATTTCAAAATTTTGAAATTCAATTATTCAAATTTCAAAGTGAAAATTAGTTGTCAAACAACTCCAATTTCTCCCTAAATTCGATCTACACGCTACCCCTTGTCCATTTCCAATTTTCCCATCCCTACTCAGCGGTAGTACCCAACAATCACTATCAATGTTTTCAAAATTATAATGGATAAATAATTACTGATCTGGCTAGTTCAACTAATTTGATTATTGATTTTACTAATGTGATGTTATAATGATATACTAATTATATTTAATTTATAAATATATAATATTTTAATATTAATAAAAAATAAAACTTTCAATGATATAAAAAAAATATTTGAAATTTTTTTAATTCTTACTCATTTTTAAATACATTTAAAAAAAATAATATTTCACAATTAGTTAACTATAAATATATTAAAAAATAATATTTAATATTAATTTAAGTAATCATTCATTTCATGCTTCAAATCCAAATAAAAATTAATTTTTCTACACTAAATATTCAACAAAATCTAAGAGAGATAAAAAAATAAAATAACAAATAAAAATAAGTATCCATATATAATTATTACTTCATTACGTTTTAAGAAAATAAATTCATATTTCAAAAAACTAAATTTTGAAACATCTTCAACTCATAATTTTTCTTTTCTTTTTTTACACATTTCATTTTTTAAAAAATTATTTTTTAAACTTTTTAAAAAATAGAAAAATAAGTGAACTGGTGGTCAATTGATCAAACCACCACCAATTGAACCAATTTTTGGCTAGATTTGATCGATTCTCATGGGTTCAAAAGGCCACCGATTTTAGAGTTTTAGCCAGACCAAATTGGCCTCCAGTCACCATTTCGACCGGTTTGATTTTCAAAATATTGGTCACCATCGTTTACGCCTCACTAGTCACCATAGCAGCACCGCAACTGCCAACAACATCAAGCATAGTAGGTGACACTGGCCCGCAACATGCCAGACGCCAACATTGTAACTTGCAACACACAGCTTCATGACCCCCGTCGCTCACTGGAGCCCACATAGTCCACATGCAACAACACTAGGCAGTAGCACCCACCATAGGCAACGAAAACCACTTGCTAGCGAAATAAATCGTTTTAACGGATTGAGTACCAAATTAATTAATAATCAAATGTTTGGTTCGATTTTGATTTTTCATTTTAGAAAATCAAAAATTTTGATTTACCTCGAACTATTCGACTCGATTAGTTTTAATCAAATGTACACTCCTAACAAAAAGGATTGGGCTTGTTTGCCTGATTTTTTTGGAAATATTTTGTAACTGAAAAACTACATCTAAACGAACACCTGCATTCTCCAACAATGCATTGTAAAATGTGTTTACCCTAAGTATTATCCATTAAGCATTGCACATATATACACCAATCATTACAATTACACAAACAAAAATGTTGTTATAAAATATTCAATTTCATTCCACTTATCCAATAAGAATCTGACTGATGCAACATTTATATATATTTTTACTACGCTTCCAAACAAATCATTTTCTTCTAAAATATTCTCCAATAACTTCCAAACAACCATTTTTCCTAAAAAATATTCTCCAACACACTCTAAAACGTAAATAAACAAATATCACATGCTCTCAACTTACCACCAAAAATACATTCTTTCATAATATAATTTTTTTAAAATATCCAAAACCAAATAAACACATTGGCTATGTTTGGTTACCTTTTGGCAAAACAATTTTGTTTTGTCAAAACATAACCAAATATAAATCCTCTTTTTTCTCCAAAATGCAAAATTAAGGCTTTGTTCTTTAGCATTTTCCCATATTATTTTCTAACTCCTAGGATAATTCCAGAATGCGTACACATTCTTCAAATAATCTCCCAAAACACAAAAAAATTTACCCAAAAAATCCCTCTCATAATATTTTCAAAATTCCCAACCCTACCCTGCACCCTACACTGACACCCCCAAAATTGTCTAGCCCCTTTTTCTCCCCCTCATTCCCGTCTTCTCTGGTTTAAGATATTCACCTGCACGTGCATGTGTGTAACATGAGGTTTTATTTCAATTTTAATTATGCAAATGCATATATATGCCAATTGTATGGGTTTTCCTCTATTAAATTGATAAAGTTTGGATATTATGGGGTTTGAGGTCAAATGTTTATGAAATTTGGGAGAACATTGTCTTCCAATTGTTATTATATCTGTTTGAGGCTGAGGAAAAACAGGTTTAGATTAGCATTCTTTGGTCATTACTAATTTGCTACTTAGTCTATCTTTATTGTAGCCAATGTTCTTTTACTGCGTGCTGCTGAGATGTGTTATATGTGACTGTTTCCTCACATTATGTGCACAAACATCATCCTACACACGGCAGGCTCCTTTTGTGTTGTTCAAGTAAGGTTGACAAACACAGCCTATGATATCATATCCACTTTAAAAATGTGGAACAAGAATTTCATAGTTTTTTTGCTACATGCCCGTTACTTGATACCTACATATCTTCTATATATACATCTCCTAACACTTCTCAAAGTAAAATACCATTGCACACAGCCCCATACTATCACTCATTTTTTACCTACTCAGACATTGCACACACTTGCATAATGGGTAGCCAAACATCTTCCAGCTTTGGGGACAACTTGGGGGCTACTAGGGGTGTGGATGTTGATTCTAGAAAGGGAAATTTGAAAGAATCACCTATATCTTCTACTCTTAGTTCTACCCTGAGTTTTTTCCTAATTTGTGGCTTTGTTAAGTATACTTAGGCATGTTGTAAATCATGTTAGTACCGTGAAATGAAAATTTTTGAAAACTTTATGAGTTTTGTGATGCTTACCTGTTAGGGGTTTATATGGTTGCTTCGATTTAGTTTCACATACTTTGGTTCCTGTACATGAAACATTGTATGATTCGTACAAATTTCTTTTCTTAGTTGACTGCTACATTGCTTATGTAGTCTTTTACATACCAACTATTAATCTAAAGGTGCCTCCATTTTTTACAATCACCTTGTTAGTGTGATTGTTTTTTGTAAAGCAGAAAACTAACTGTAGAGGCATGGTTGCTGGTGACTGCACTAGTGCAAAGGTGTGTGCTATTAGGCTTTGTGTGAAGAGGTAGTCACTTTGGAGTCTTAAGTCTTGCGTGTTGGAAAATGAGGCTTTTATGTTATCACTCCAGTAAGGTCCTTTTTCTCTCCCTTTTTTTTTATTTACCTCATTAGTTTAGGGCGTTCAATCTCGAGTTTTGAGTAATGAGTATTTTAAGTTGTCACTCCATATGTGGTCTTTTATATATATATATATATATAACATTCCAGCAGTTTAGGTTCTTGGCCTGTTTTCTATTTTCAGAAGTTTAGCACTCCTTTTTGTGGTTATTATTATAGGTGTAGGTTGGATGTCTAGTTGCTTTAGGGTGTCTCCTAGCAACAGTGGCAGCTTTATGCCTCAATGTTTTCTTATGACCTGTTGTGGCTGATTCTTTAGACTTAAGTGGCAATAGACTATTGCCTGTAGGGGGATGTGGCTTAGGTGTATCTCATGTATTTAGGAATAGTCTATGTGTGTGAAGCCGAGTATACAACTATGTCAAACCATTTTTTAAGTGTTTGATATATGTATGGAGTGATAACACATTGAATATAAGAGTGGGAGTACACATAAAGGGATGTGGCTTCTTATGTCATGATCCCAAGCAAACCACCCAAAATTTCACTTGGCATCCATTCAAACTTGTCTCTTGTCATATGAAATTGGCTGTAAATGAAGGCTGACTCCAAAATCAAATTTGTGTTGCTGCTTTGTTTATGTCTTTATATAGAAATATTGGTTTCAAGTTTATGTTTCAACATTATTAGTTAAGTATAGAAAGTGTATTGTTATAAATGGGCATTGTCCTTAGATTATGAATTACTATTACTAATTTAATGTTTATACTTATGATTCCCCTGAACAATTATTTGGACATTTTGTAATATAGCATATTACTTTCATTTTTACTATATGTGATGTTTACTTCATGATGCTCCAAATGTTCTTTCTTCACTCTTTTTCATTTTTTTAGTGCTCGGTTCATGTTAATTACATTTAAATGGGATTTGCAAACCACGTAATTGAGTAAATTGGCACAAACATTAATATTTCCACTCCCATTTAGGGCTGTCAATAGGTCGAATTCAGAATGGATCACGTTGGATTAGGATCCGAATCCGACAATGATATGTCATATCCGAATTCGATCCAAGATCCTATAGAATTTTAATTGTTATAATCATATTCGGATCCATATAAAAATTGAATATCCGAAAAAAGATCTGAATTCGAATACTCCCAAAAATCATGTATTTGTCATTTTTTAAAAAAATTAGTAGAATCTAAATCCAAAACATTCATCCCTAAAAACAATGCACACAGCATATTAACGGATAAATTTTTAAGTTTATTTATCATATAAAAGCAATAATAAAATATAATTTGATCACATTCATTTATCATATTATTGTATTTTAGATTCTACTATTGATAATAATACTTATTTGACATTATAAATGCATATATACTTGATTTTTCAATCAATTAGTTATAAATTTAAGGTTTTATAAAAAAGCTCATTTTGATTAAATCGAGATTTGTATTGTATTCTTTTATATCACAACATTTAGAGCTTGTTCATTATTTTTCCTGCATCATTTTTTGTTGTAAAAATAGAAAAACAAGGGATGCAATTATGATGTAAATAATCTCCAAATTTAACATTTTATATAAAAATTAATTGATTTGATATATTGCATAGGAGTTTATTATTTTTTTTGTCCCACAATTCATTTTTGCATTGCTATCGAACCCTATGTATATATGTATAATATTATATATATACATATAATACTATATATATTTGGATTTGTATTATTAATGGATCGGATCGAGTTAAATCTATATTCGCTTTATTTATTTCGAATTATAAATTTTTTTAATTAGATCATATCCGTCGAATCTTTTATCAGTTAAAAATCCTAAATTATTGGATTGAATTCAGATTGAATTCGGATTAAAATTCGCTCCATTAACAGCTTACTCCTATCATAGCAGATGATATTAATTTTTGTATAATCATATAAATAAGTGGTTAATAATTTTTAAAAACTATACCTGGAAGTGAGAAGGTATTGATACAATCACAAAATTATGAATTACATAAATGTCAAACCATTTAAGTAGCTTGCTTAAATAAATAGGTACTAGTTCAATTGTTTAAATATTTTATTTCCAAAAAGTTTTTATTTTATAATATTTAATAGGAAAAAAAAAGAATGAAGTAAATGAAGTAACAAAAAAATAATATGTTAAATATGTTAAAAAGAATACGTTGAACAGAAAAAACAAAATAAAGTGTAAAAATATGTTACAATTGAACATATATCATTAAAATAAATGAAGTAAATTTTACACACACAAAATATCAACAATTTATCCAATTGTATAAGAAAGATTTACCTAAATTACTTAAATAAAATATATGAGGGGGGCATGAAGTAATGGACTTATAGTCATTTCAACAACAAAACAGAAATTCAACTTTGAAAAATCATTTCAATAAATTATTTAAGTTTTTGTTAAATAAAATATGCATAAATGAGCTTATTTCCATTTCTAAAAGATTGATGTAGTTAGATACGGGCTTAAATAAATTATGTAAATAATTTATTTATATTTTATTTAATTAAATAGCAACAAGTGAGAGATATATTCATTCGACTCAATGAAATAGTAATTACAATGTGGCCAATCAGTTAAATTATTTTTTAAATTTTACTTAAATAAAATATGAACAAATGAGCCTATTTCTATCCCTATAAGGAAGATGCAGTTAAATTACGATTTGAAGGTATTATTTAAAAATATTATTTAAATTTTAATTAAATAATATATGAACAAATGAACTTATTTCAGTTGCTATAAGCAAGATGCAATTAAGTTATATAAAAAGAATAATAAGTCATCACATTATTTATATTTATCATTTAAATGTTACTTAGATAAAATATCAACTCCTGATCTTATTTCCATCCCTATAAGCAAGATGTAACTAAATTATTAAATTGTATTATTTAAATTTTACTTAAATAAAATATGAACAAATGAGGTTATTTCCATCTCTATAATCAACATGCATTTAACTTAGTTAAAAAGATTATTTTAATATATTATTTATATCTATCATTTAAATTTGACTTAAATAAAATATCAAGAAATGAGCTTGTGTAAATAAAGAGCCTATTTCCATCCCTATAAGGAAGATGGAGTTAAATTATGATTTGAGGGTATTATTTAAAAAAATTATTTAAGTTTTAATTAAATAATATATGAACAAATGAGCTTATTTCAATCACTATAAGTAAAATGCAGTTAAATTATATAAAAAGATTAATAAGTTTATCACATTATTTATATTTATCATTTAAATGTTACTTAAATAAAATGTCAACTATTGAGCTTATTTCCACTCCTATAAGCAAGATGGAGTTAAATTATTAAATTAAATTATTTAAATTTTACTTAAATAAAATATGAACAAATGAGGTTATTTTCATATCTATAATCAACATGCATCTAAATTATTTAAAGAGATTATTTTAATATATTATTTATATCTATCATTTAAATTTGAATTAAATAAAATATCAAGAAATGAGCTTGTATAAATAATGAACCTATTTCCATCCCTATAAGGAAGATGGAGTTAAATTATGATTTAAAGGTATAATTTAAAAATATTATTTAAATTTTAATTAAATAGTATGTGAACAAATGAGCTTATTTCAATTGCTATAAGCAAGATGTAGTTAAATTATATAAAAAAAATTATTTAACTAAAATATTTAAACTTATTCTTAAAATTGTACTTAAGTAAAATATGAACAAATGAGCAAATTTGACCTCCCTATTGTTATGGGGTATATAATTTTGGGTTAAACAAAAAGGGACAAAAAATGGAATGCAAGATTATGCTTTTAGTTACTATGATATAAAATTTCAGTACACTATTAAGATAGATGTGTACTTCTTGAACACACACGGTTTAGTGCGTACACTATTAGTATGATTATGAGAAATTCAATTTTTTTTCGAAAATATGTCATGGTACTCAAATGGATCCATGTGGCCAACAACTTTCTATCATGTCCAACTGAGGGCTTGGTAGGTCCAGTACCATGCGTTGGCCTTGTGAGAACGAGATTGCATTTATTGAGTTGTGCTATGAAGAGTTTGTCAATGGTTACCTATTGAGTAGTACTTTTTTGGGTTTTATATGGGAAAGAATTTACAACAAATTAAAATGCCTGTACTCGCGGTCGGTTTACTTACACGGTGCCCTAATGTAAAACTAAGTGGAATTGATTCCAAATAGCATGGTGCTTATTCCACCAACTAGTAACTAAGGAGACAAGTTTCAGTTGGGATTATGAAAGACATACTATGATCAGATCCCTATCTCAAATTCAGCATTGGATGGCAGTAATTTCTTTTGCCATTCCTCTATCATTCCTTTCATTGTCTCTTCATTTATCTAGCTCTTTTCAATTTCTCCTGCTCGATATTCACAAAGTTGTCAATGGAATATGAGCATCCAAATGATGCACACATTATCGAGCATGGGCTGGCACATTATGAGTTTTGTACATAGATGTTCTAATGTTCCATGGCAACGGGTTCACGGTCCTAATCTTCATCGCAATTGATGATCTTTTTGATGAGGATAGGGTGCCTAGCATCAATATAAATTCTGGAGGAGGTAGTCGTTCTAAATTGTTAGACAATTGTGGTGAGGACTTGACCAACACAACCAAGACCTAAAGTGGTCCTTCATGTAGAAGAAGAATGATGCCATAAGTGGAGAAGAAAACTCATCTAACTAAGGCCCTCGACAAATGGGACTACTTGATGGATGCCAAGTCAAATAGGATCGGCACTAATGCCTAGAAGTCAATAGAATCTTGTATAGACTCGCTCCGATGTATGGAAAGACTCCTTGATAGCCTTTTTGCCAAAGTTATTAACAGTTTGCAGAGTACCACCATGAGTTCCTTTTTCACCTGCATTAGCGATTGTGAAAAGCATATTTGGGTTAAGTCCTTGGAGTACATGTGATCATTATCCCAAATATGCCTATATCTCATGCTGGACTTGATAGTCTTCCATCAATGTTTGACCTGATTTATGTGTTTATTGTTATGTATGTTAAATTTATGCACTTTAGTATGCCATACCAAACTTTATATTTCATGTTTACGATGTTCCTTATTATGAGTTGTACTATTGCAAGATTATTTGTTGCATAGTATTCACTTCACTAGTGTTCTTATTTTGGTATATCTTTTACATTCAAATATGTGAGTATGTTTTAAGTAAATTAGATAAACAATTTATGCATTCACTTCCAACAATATGGCGAGTGGTTCAAGGTCAATGTATCATACCCCAGAGAGTGAAGGTGATACCAGTTCGAGCACCCTAGGAAGTAACATTTCAGATGGAGTAAAGGAGTTATTTGTCATCATGGAGATTATCGCACTGAACTTAGTACCAAGAAAGGTTCCTCACAATAACTCTTGGATGCGAGGTGTAGATTAGATAGCCAAAATATTGAATACACACTTGTAGAGGTTTTATGACAATATTCGAATGACGAACCCGCATTTGAAGCATTGGTTGACTTAATGATGTTTTGGGACCTACTAACACAAACCTTTACATCACGAGTCTCTATCATTGAAGAGGTTGTCATGTTCATGTAGACCATTATGATGTACTAAAGACAACATAATAACATAGAAAGGTTCCAACATTTCTTGTCGACTGTCAATCACCACATACAAGAGTTTTACATGCACTTCTCTATTTAATGCTTGAAATCATATCTTCACCACAATTTGATGATGTGGTACCGCAAATTGTGGGGAATCTTGAATTTTATTCTTACTTTGAGGCTTGTTTGATTATGATTAATGCTTTTTTTCTATATAAATAAATCAATTTGCATGACCCTTTTGAGTAACATATTTTTTATAATATAGGGCACCGTGGGAGAGATCAATGGCTCCTTCATCATAGTGTGGGTCCTTTATACTCAACAAAATGCATATAGGTCACACAAGGGCCAAACATGCTAGAATGCGCTTGCTATAGTGATTTCAACCTTATGTTTATGTATGTGAATGTGGGATGGGAAGGTAGCACTAATGATGCAATTCTCATGGCAATTCTAAACCACCAACAGTTCCCGTTTCCTCCACCAGGTTACTAATTATAATTGAATCATCCATATTGTATCATTCTATATTCTATTATGAGTTGTATGGAAAGTTGGGATATAATGATTTAATTGGTGTCATTTTTCCTATCTCAAGAAAGTACTATCTTGTGAATGTTGGTTTTACGAACTATATGTGTTTTTTTGCACCTATAGGTAATTGGGTTACCATCTATAAGAATTCAGAAATTCTATTACCTATAATAGTTCTAGAGAGATGTTCAATCATGCACATTCAAGATTGAGGAACCACATAGAACACTTATTTGGGGTTCTAGAAAAGAGGTTTCTAATTCTAGGATGAGGGATGCCTAAGTACTTGCTTGATCATCAGAGGGATTTGGTCATTGCTTGTTGTATTTTACACAATTTTATTCATAAGTTTAATCGTGATGATAAAATTTTTAATAAGTCATTCATAGAGGAGGAGACAGATTGGCATAACTTCTACCATAGAAGATATCAATGCACAATTTGCGTTCAGGGATTAGATATCAATGCAAATGTGGAACCATCAGCACTGACTTGACTTAATCGTAGGCGATAGGAGTGGTTACAATTATGTGTGCTTATATATTAAGTATCATATCATATGTAATGTCTACTAGTTATGATGGTTTGTTGTATTACTCACTTATGTGTTTAGGGACATTATCTTTTTCCATATGTTGTATTGGACAAATTATTGAGCCTTATGTGATCACGTATTTGCCAAATTTATAATATTCCTTTCTATCTATTATAATAATTATGCGTATATTATGTGTAGCTTATTTGTCTTATGCTAGCACCGATGGGTACACACAACCTTTCTTTATATGCTTGTGGGGCAGGACCAATGAGGGTATATATGGCTAAGGCACCTATAAATTATAGTAGATTTTTGTATAGATGTCCAATGAGAAGGGATCACTTAGGCTATTTCATATGGGTTGACTTACGGACTTAGAGTTGTCCGACTTTTAGACAGTGCAGCACCAATACTTTTATTGGATCAGAGCGTTATTCAAATGTCGACAGTTTTGCTTATCCTACGTCAGGGAGCACTCATATCCATACGGACATCAGTGGTGGGTTTAGCAGTGACACCCATCCGGGACCATCATATGCTACATATGCTGGTTTCACCGGATTATCACTACTTATCCCATTATGTTGATATCTTATCTTTGTTGTACTTGTAGCTTTAATTCTTCTAGTTGTTGTACTTGTTAAGTTAGTAGTAGTAGCATAACTTTTAACGATGTTTCAAAAATGTGAACATGTGAGTGATGTTTGACATATGTTTCATTACTAATTTTGACGCTAATAAGGTTGAAAGCTGTTTTTACTAGATTGGGTAAGTGTTTGGGCTAATTCGATCAGGGTGGTCGAATGATCTAATTGGGAAATCTCATCGGGCTGAGATCTGCAACTACTAGCAAACGTCAGACTAGCAAAGGTGTCCCCGACTAAGGCACTCTGGCACTCAAATTAGTACTAGTTGAAAAGAGAAATTGATTAGCAGAGTAAGAGCATATAGTGAAGAGTAGCATACCTTGAGAGTGGCTAGTGATGGGGTATTTATAACCTTCTCCAAGTGGATGATATGTCTAAAATGCCCCTATCAAATGTAGAGAACTTTTATCCTTGCATGGGGGCTATAGGTAATCTTTTATCCTTATACTATTTTAGGTGGCATCACCTACTGTTTTTCAGAATAGAATAGTACTCTGGAGGTGTGCCTCCTGACAATAGTGGAGATAGAGGTGGTACTAGGGTGGCACATGCAATTAATGTAGAAATATATTGCCTGTTAGGGCATTAAATGTGGCAGAGATATGATTCGGTATCGGGATAACCTTTCTAGTCGACCACGTGTCAACTAGATTGAAGTGAGTAGATAGCCTGAAGCCTCTCGTTGGATATGGTCGAGAACAATATACTCGACCTGGAGGTCACGGTTGAGTGGCTCGGCCTAGGTTACCGCAAAGGTTATGGTCAATGCCCCAACTGGGCCTCAAATGTGAAGTGGGCCTAGAAGTGTACTTTGGAGTCGATAGTTATTAGGTTAGGCCTGGTGGGTCATCCTTTATCATATGCTATTATAACTTGGACTAAGTAAGCGACATGATTTTAGATGTATTATACATATTACTCATGCTATTTATAATATGTATTATTTAAAGATTTATAGGTATGGAAGTATGATGAAGTATATTCATTTTTAATGCAAATGTAGGTTTTGCTACGAGCAAACATTGATCGTTAGATACTCTTACTTTCCATATCCCTAATGTGTGGGGTTTGGATGTGGAGGAGAGATTTATCTATATGTTGTTAGATGCTAACACCATCGTCTTCTCGATTAACGACATGTACGTTGAGATATGTATGCCTGAATTGGCCTATAAGTTGAGGTGACATTTCCAGCGGCCTTCCACTACAGAGTTTGTTATTGAACGGTTCAATGATTTGAAGTATAGGTATGAAACAGTGAGCATAATCTTGAAAGATCCACGTCTACAATACAATGAACATATGAGAGAGATATATATGCCACCTGATTTGCATGATAGGTTTGATCGAGTAAGTACATGTTCAATATAACACATTATTTATTCAAATTAATTTTTATATCCTTTTGAACTACAATCAAACAATTTTTTTTAATTGTCTTTCCTTTACAGATCAACATATTTGTATTATTTTTAGCAAGGAGAGACCCATTCTGATTTATTAGACGAGATTTTTGAGGAGCCGACACCGTCTAACCATATGGGTAATACGGAGGATGCTGCTGATGTTGGAGTATAGTTGGATGGGGATTCTTAACCCGATTGTTTTTGTGGGTTCTAATGCATCTCGTACATCATTTCATAACTAGGGTATGCATGTACCAACATTATCACCGATACAATCATGAAGGGAAGGAGATGCCCATCATGATGCTCCATATGTACCACCACCGCACGATACTGATCACAATCAAACTGACAGGGCGTCCATCGATGGTCAAACTAGCATATGGTGTGGACTCCTTCCAAACATGAGGACATAACGTGCATTAGGTTCCACCAATACTAGCAAGGTTAGCATTGCCCAGTGCAAACCTTGCTATTTACCATCCCCATAGTAGGCTGTTGCATAAGGAGATATTCAAACTTTATTACTAATCAGTAGGTGAAATGATGAACTTTGCTTGTTTATGTCATAGTACTATGGTTGACTCGTATTAGTCATCAGGAACTGTAATTGTTAACGTATTTTGCAGCTTATGAATTAATGTGTTACTTGCTAAATAAATGACTACAACTCCTTTATGAATTGGTACATTTACTTAAACTAAAAACTCACAAAATTATTATTTAGATTAACATTTTCCTCTCTTTATTAAACTTCTAAATTAACAACATTAATATGTGTATAAATGTATTGATATTTTTAAATTCCATTAAAATAACTATAATATATTTAATTAATTTATTTATCAATTTAATAAATAAATTCTATTAATACATTTAAATATAACTTATTTATTAAAATAAATGTATTTTCGGTACTACTAAAATTACTTATTAAAATAAATATTTTGCAATTAAATATATAAAAATATATAATTTATTATAATTTACGTTTGATTAAAATAAATATCCTAAAATCGCATAATACATTTATAAACTATCGCCATTAATTAAATGTAATTAATTTTGATCAATAATACATATCAAATTTTTTTCAAATTTTTTATTGTTAAATTACTAATATGTAAAATATAATGGTTTATATGATAATATGTTTATTTTATTAAATCAATACAGTTAAATTCAGATAATTCATTTTTTTTGTTACAATTATTATTGATACTTTAATTTAAATTTATTACTAAGTAGTTATCTTTTATTTGATCCTTACATTATTTAAATATAATACATCATATGCTATTTTCTATTTTAAAAAAATATAAATTGTTACAATAAATTAATTACACATTATTTAATTACAATTATATTTCAATCATTACACACACAAATATATGTACAAACATTACATAAAACAAATCACTTTCACCTAACAAACCTAACAAAAATTCAATCGATCTGATTGCCACAATAAAATTTGTTTTATCTCAAAACAAAAAATTACAACCACATCATTTTCAAATAATTTCCCCCATTTTTCCAAAACAAAAAAGAACGCTTGGCACATTCTCCAAATTTTCTCCCAAAAATCCATTCACCCAAAATATTTTTAAAAAATGCCCAAATTGCAAAGGAACAAGCCTTAAGTTTTCCCAAAATATCCTCTTATATTCTTTTTCATCCTTAAAATTTCTCCATTTTTTAATATATATACATTTTTATCATATTGATATGGGATAGCATAGTAGGCCCAATAGGCCAAACTTCAAATGAGACAGCCCACGAGACCCAACTTGATACGGTATAACCTAGTAGGCCCAACATGCCCAGATTCAGAAGAGACAGCTTATGAAGCCTAGAGGCACGTCAGTTTGGTCGACTTGTATCGACCCCATTTGGTAAGCCCCGCGGTTGACCCGTATTAACCTGAGGGCCATTTCTGAAGCTTTAGCGTCCAAGTCTGGTCGACATGAATTGACCTCCAGTTGCAAGTTGGACAAGTTGAACTTCTCGGCATTGATTACACGTGGCAGCTGATGTGACTGCTGCCAACGGATGTAACCGTTTCCAACAACTCTGGTAACCCTGCCAACAACTCTGGTAGGAGCGCGCTCCTACTAATATGACTATCCAGAAAATAGGAGATTGCGCCACCTGGCACAGTCCCGGGATCTGGGCAGAGAATGACTCCCAACCCCCCATCATGCGGAAAGCCAAGTACACCTGATAAGGGTACGTGGGTAAAACACACCCTCATCAGACTATAAATTCTACAAGCACCATCACACTTAAGGTAATGATATTACACTATTCACTACATACTTACTCTATATTTTTTGATCTACCGGAAATCTAACTTCAGCATCGGAGTGCTTTAGCCGA
>JACGDI010005501.1:32665-86139 GCA_014898725.1 Jacaranda copaia | reverse complement strand
ATGCGCCTGGCTAAGCTTGATTGGTTGAGGCAAGCTGCTAAAACATAGGCAAAAGTGCGCTTCAATACGGAATGTGCTGAATTAGGTACAAAAGTTAAAATGAGGATTCAGCCAGCAGAGGCCAATAGACTGCTTATTCTTCGTGCTTATCGTCAAAAGAGGGCCACTCTGAAGGAAATGGCATCTCAGTCATTGATTTGGCGAGTGGCTCGAGAGAGCAAGTATAAAGAACAATTGTGTGATGCAACATGCCAAAAACGTGCAGCTGCTGAGAAAAAGCAATTGGGATTGCTAGAAGCACAGAAGAGGCGTGCTCGCGCTCGGGGCTTGCAGGTGCAAGAGGTAGCCCAGTTCTGTTATTCATAAGCAAGAGATTGAGAGAATTGAAATGAAGAAGAGGCTAGAAGACAGACTTGAGAGGGTAAGGGTACTCATGATTGTTTGTTGATCTATGGTTTTAAAAATATGAATGTGTTGTCTCATTGGGGACATTTGTTAACTTTGAGTTTTCACTGTGAAAAGGCGAGGAGAAAGAGAGCAGAATATTTAGTGCAGAGAGGGAGACAGCATAATACTGTTCATTATAGTTGGAATGCAGTGCACGAGCAGGCTGACGACCTTTCCAGAAAATTAGCTAGGTACTCATGGCACATTCAATTTCAAGTCAGCTTATGCTAATTGGTTTGACGCTTCCTTTTGATGTATTCATATAGTTATTTCTGTATGGGGCTCCTGAGTTTGTAAAAGATCTCTGCATCTCAGCAAATTTTCTTGAAGCTTAAAGAATTTTTTAACTGCAATCTAAAAGTCATATTAATCTATATCTGAAAATATTGCATCTAGGAGCTGGAGGAAGTTCACAGCTGAAGAAGACAACCACACATCTTGTCAATGTTTTCAATGTGCTGAATATTAATGAGAGATCCGTGAAGTCGATGCCATTTGAGCAGCTTGCACTTCTTATACAGTCTCCTACCACTCTCCGCACAGCTAAGCCTTTGCTTGATCGTCTTGAAAGCCGCTATAAATTGTCACAGGCAGTTGGATATGCTCTTGATCCTTCTATTTCTGATGATATTGATCACCTCCTCAAGCGAGTGGCCTCCCCAAAGGCTTTCTCAAGCACAGAGGCAAGGAAGATTGCGTCTATGAGTCAAGGTGCCAGAACTCCTGTTAAATTATCAAGGTACCAAGTCAGAATTGTGCTCTGGGTTTACATGATAGTGGGTCATCCAAATGCTGTTATCAGCAGGCAAGGGGAGCGTGAGACTGCTTTGGTAAATTCTGCTGGGAAATTTGCACAGGAGTTTGAGTCTCTGATTAAGATAATACTAAATGGGCCATTACTTGTTTCCAATGTGAAGTCTGACAATGAATTGGTGACACGAAAAACCTTTTGGCTTCAGCTTGCTGCATTTGATTCAGCCTGGTGTTTCTTTTTGAACAGCTTTGTGGTATGGAAAGCTAAGGATGCTAGGTCCCTAGAGGAGGATTTGATCTAGGCTGCTTGTCGTCTTGAACTTTCCATGATTCAAACATGCAAGATGACTCCTGAAGGGGTTGTTGGTCCTCTGTCATGTGATATGAATGCCGTCCAGAAACAGGTTCTTCCCCTACCTATATCCTACTTCTCATTGCTGTCATAAAATAACTTAAGCGGTTAGAGCAATCATGTTCTGAACTTTTAATTAAGAGCAATGTTCGGGTGTGCATAAAATCTTGTTTGGTGTCTACTATGTAGCAAAATAACTGAGTAATCTTGTTCTGAACTGACAACCAGAATACTATATTAATTTTTACAGTTAAAACTTGTTCAACTTTTCTGAAGTTCTTTATACTATTGCAATCTGGAAATAAGAGATTTATTTTATGAAACTGTCTTATATTTTGGTGCTTGGGACTATTAGTTTTTTCATTTCTGAAACTGTATGGTAAGTTAGTACCTTGGCCCTTCCGTTGGGGAGAGAAGTTTGCTGTTATAGCTCATCCTCCATATGATAAACCTGTTTGCAGGTATCTCAGGATCAGAAACTTTTGAGAGAGAAAGTGCTACACCTAAGTGGTGATGCTGGAATTGAGCGTATGGAGATTGCACTTTCTGACACACGGATGAAATTCTTTAATGAAAGGGAGAATAGAAGTTCAATCACTTCATTGGCTTCCTCTTCTTCTGGTAGCTCAGACAAAACAAGTAATTTGGCTGTGGCTGCTCCAAAGCAAAGCTCTGTGACACAGCCTTTGTTCAGGGATTCGGTCGATACAAAGGAAGTTAATTTCACCGCATCAAGCAATAGGATTTCCCAATCTTCTGGGGAGAGTTTGGACATGAATAATGTGATGATTGTTAACAAATATGTACATGGCGAGCACCTTGCATTTGGTGATAGTCCCATTTCTTCCTGTGAATACCGAAACATCATGGTTAGTGAGTTGCAACCTACATTTATATATTATTTTCTATTTGCTAAGAATTATGGTTAGTCAATAGCTATGTATTTAAGTAGTACTGTTACCTTTTAATTTCTAAGAATTGGTGCGCTGCTACCGAATTTTGATCTCTCACATCCATGACCAGGAAAGTGGAAAGAGACAATGGAAAAAGCCTTCTGGGATGGTGTTGTTGAATCTGTTGAACAGGTTACACCTAACTACAGCCATGTTGTGAAATTGATGATGGAGGTCAGGGATGAAATTTATGTAATGGCTTCTCATAGCTGGAGACAGGAAATTTGTGAAGCAATTGACCTGGAAATTCTCACTCAGGTAAACCATTAATTATGCTTTAATTTCTTATTTATCCCGTTTGAGCTTCTTTTATTTCCTTTTTTTTCTGCTGTGTTGGTAAATTTTCTTATGTGTGTGGTTTTTGGACTACAAGCTGCTGAATTCAGGCAGATTGGACATTGATTATCTGGCGAAGATTTTTGATTCTGCATTGCTCACTTTGCGAAAGCTCTCTGCTCCAGCTTATGTGGATGAATTGAAGAGAAAGCACCAGCAATTTATGAAAGAGCTGGCCCAGACATATACAGCCAGTGTTAACCCAGAGAATTCTCTTGTCATTGCATTGATTACAGGCTTGCGCTTTGTCCTACAACAGATACAGGTTTTTGCTGCTTAAGATTTCCATGAGCTTGCAGTTTTGTAGATTTCTATTATGCTGCTAGTTTCCGGCTTCTGCTTTGTCCTAGAACGAGTAACGTTTATCTTTGTGTTATATATGCTTTATTTTCTTTAGTATCAAAATTTTCTCTGCTATGGCCATGCTAGAGATTATTCTCTTTAAATGAGATGCCTCATTTATACTGCAGCAGACATTCCTGAAATTTGATCAAGTTATAGCAAACATCTATGTCAACTGTCTCTTGCAAATGACTTATGATGCAATGCTATATCTTCTCTATGTAATTACATTTTTGGCATTTCTGATCGGAGGATCATCATGACACATTTGGTTTGTCCCAGGAACTCAAACAAGAAATCAGCAAGGCACGAATAAGAATGTTGGAACCATTCTTGAAGGGACCAGAGGCTTTATATTATCTTGGAAAATCTTTCACCAATCGTTATGGGCATCCTTCCAATGCCCTCATTGCTCTACCCATGACAGCAAAATGGCTTTCTTGTGTGAGAGGTGGCAAAGATGAAGAATGGAATGAATACAAGAACACTCTTTCTGAGTTGATGAAGGGGCATGAGGATTCATCTAGCTTCCTTCCTTCCAGCACTCTCCGAACTGGAGGAAGTTTATTGGTTGAAATGAGTGTTAATGAAGCTGATGCATGTCCAACCTCCAAGGCTACAAATTATTTGGGTGTGTCTGACGTTAGGTTTTTGTGTTTCACACACACATGCGCACACACTCACACACACACGTATGTATATGTATGTATATATATTTTTAGAAATTCCAATATCATCATCATTAGATTTGGTCTAAAAGTACCTGCCAGTTTTAACCCAGCGTTTTGTTTTTGCTCCAGAAACAATTGATCCTAATTCAGAATGCAAAGGGGAGGAGATTGATTTGTTGGTGAGGTTGGGCTTGATAAAGTTGGTAAGCAAGATAGCTGGTTTGACAGAAGCAGAGCTACCAGAAACTATGAACCTTAATCTCTCCGGGCTTAGAAGTGTGCAGTCCCAATTTCAGAAGATAATTGTGAAAGCAACAAGGTTGGTTGGTTCATCTGATATTTAGATCTTGCAGCCATTTTTACATTGTATCAATGCTGTGTATTTTACATTCCTGTGGAGACTTGCGTTTATGATTTGGAAAGATAATTTTCTCCTTTTGCAAATCCTTTTGCAAATGTTGTTTTCTTATTTCTTGTAGTACTGATGAATTTTCTTAAATCATGTAATCACAGCCTTCTAGTTTTGCGACAAACACTTCTGTCTGAGGATATAGTAACCAGCCAATCACACATGGAAAGCATACTTCCGAGCAGTTTCAAACAACTCTCTGACTGTCTGGACTCTGTTGCAGATGCTGGCATTCAAGATATTATTGACAACCTCTGTACTGCTATAGAAGAAGACGACAAATTTGATGACATGAAGCTTTCAGGCAATCAAAGAAATCATGGCAAGGATGTTGATCAAAAGCCTGCAAGAAGAAGATTCTGTTTTTACCCAGATTTCTCAAACTGCATATCTGGCTGCTAAGGGAGTCCTGCTTGAGGGGACTGGAAAACATGCGAGAGCATCAGCTGAAATGGCGTTACAGAAAGTTGGGGCGGCTTTGCTCCTTGATGAGGCTGTTCAAGCTGCTTCAACATTAGTGGTGACAGCAAAGGTTTCTGTTATTGTTCGTGGCCCGTGGTATGCAAATTTGATGAAGGAATAAACTTATCTGGTTTTCTAGTACAATTTATGATTGGTTTCTTATAGTTTAGCTGCTACGACAACTCGAGCCTGGGAATCCTAGTAGGTTTGTTCTTGGTGTCTTGGTCACAGGGGAGTCCCAGCCCACACATTTCAGCGCTTCTTTGTGTTGTTGATGTCATAGAAAAAGGTGTTGTACCCTCTAAAATATTTGTGTGAATTAAAGAAAAATTTAAAATAAAAAATATATGTAATATGTATATAATTATTGATGGGTATTCTTAAAATGAGTCAAAAAGTGGCGGGTAATTAGATGGTAGGTAAGATTATTCGCATTTTATTGGGCACAGAAATGAGCTTTGTTACTTGTATTTTTTGGGATACTCTCTACTCATGGGTATCCTTAGGTATAGGTAATTTTTTGTTAAGTCTATTTAAATGCGGATCTATTATAAATGTGGTAAATTTGAGGCAGTGTTTGACTTGAGATTTAAAATTTTATTACAATAAACAATTATGTAAACATGTACTAAGTTTGTTGTTAATTTTAAATTTTTTAACCTGAATACACTATGATTATGATTTTAAATATGGATATTCAAGGCAGGTGTTAAATATTAGAATTCTGCAAGAATAAAGAACTCAAGAAATATAAGAGTATTTTTATCGGTCTAGAGTAAATGCTTGAAATAATAGTATTTCTATATAAGAGTCATGCTTCTAACGTGGAGCTTCACGGGCCTTTTGAGGGTTTAATTCTCTACTACATTAAATATATAAATATATAAACCCCGACTCAATTCCTCATAAATATATGAGGAAACCATTAATTCACTGCAAGACATTTTGGTTCAATGTTTAGAATAATAAGTATTGGGGACTATTTATGAGAAAATGAGTCGGGGTTTGATCTTCTAGATCCAAGTTCATGTTTTTAAAGTGGAGCAATAAATAATCCATTAAAGTCGTAGTAGGGCACATGCCAATTTTATCTACATACGCTTTACTTTTTGTCTTTGCAGGGTTTGGTTATTAAATTGGAAATAGTGACATTTGTTTTTATTTTTTGGTTTGACTTCTAAGAAACTTTGGACAGCTTTAAAATAACTTCCAATGTGAATTCGAGAGTAATTATTTGTTTTGAATTCAATAAGGATAATAATGAAAAGAAAAGTATAAATAGCTCTAGAGTATGTATCTATAAATGAGCATAGTGCAAAGTATTTATAATTTGGGAATTATTTGACCAATATCATGTAGTTAACATAACTTAATTTGAGACGACTGTATCTGTTAAAATTTATGATCTTGAACCACCAAATAGGTTGGATTTATCCCATCCAACCCAAGTACAAAATGAGCGCCCCTTTGATAATTACCCAACTTAGATTTACTTATGAGGACAATGTGACATTTTTTACATGCGTTTTTGTATAATATTTATCAAATTTTTTTGTGTACATATTGGGCTTGTTTACTTCACTTAAGAAGGCATCATGGATATATTTTTAAGCATTATCTTTTATTTACTTCATATTTTTATGCCCCATAATACTTTTGCGGCTTGATGTAGTACCATGGGTCGAGTTGGTTTATGGATTATGACAAGATAGCTTAATCCATTTTTCATCCTTTTAAATTTGATGTGATAAGGAATGAAAAAGTTATTTTCAACCCTCATGTGAAAACCCTAACCATCAATTTTTTTAGAAATTAGGACATTTTGGACATTATAAAGTATAATCATATTGAGTAATCTTGCCAACTAAACTTATATAGTATCAAGTATGGGGGTATCACTAATTTCTAAAATCAAAACAAACAATAAATTATATAATATTAGATACCATTTCTAACTTATATATCATTAATATATGAATCTTGCCTAATCCTATATGACAAGCAAATAAGCTCAAATGAAAAATAGCTGGAATAAAAAGGAAGATTCCATTACTTTTTGGTTAGAATCCCTTTGAATCTTGCAGGGAAATAATTTCCACCAATCAATTACTTTCCTGTCTTTTTCCCTTGTAGCCAAACGCAATTCAAAAAGCAAAACAAAATGTGTTGGACTAGTTAGGGTGGACCCAAATCAAGGAATGATATTGGGCCATATGAAAATTGGACTAAAGTAAAATTGGGCTACAAGGCTCAGAAGCCTTCACATTAATTATTTAATTATTGAAATAATATTTGCTAGCTTGTGAGCATTCAAATAAAATACCCCATGCTTAATGTCATATATTTTATTGTGTTACGATATAAATATTTTATTTTAAATTTATTTGATCCTATATTGCATGGTAGCTGCCACATTTGTGCTATCAAATTATATATATATATATATATATATATAACTCTGGTGCACGCCTAATTTTCCATCAGTTCTAAGCTATGATAATATTAGTCTGGTATTTCTTACTCTATATTTTCTAAATTATAATTGCAAATTTCTTTTTAAGATGCCATAAAATGAGATTTCACATTTTAAACTTATTTTTTTAAAAAAATTACCCTCTTAAAGTTATAACACAATGCTTGTAATTCTCAATCACTACTTTTTAACGTAATATTGAAAAAAATATAAGAATACTAACTTTTGAAATTACAAAAAATGTTGGATGAGTTTGTGATTGTCTTTTCAATACTAAATAAAATTTTAGGGCCAGATAATGTTTAAAAAGGGATTCAGCATTTAAAAAATGAATTTCTACTTTCTAATTTTTATCATCCTAAGCATAACATTCCAACTAAGCTAGACTATTAATGGTGACAAATTCTAACGCCGCACTACCATGATAATTGATTAGTATATAAAGCAAGTAGGGAAAGTTTTCTCCTGATATGAATACCCACACATTTGAATCCTACAATGCACAACTAATTTTAATATTGTAGCACCCCACCAACAATGTGTCTGCTTCATGTTGAGGTGTTACTTTAATCATATATTACATTAATTGAAAGCAAATTTCACATCCCAAAATATTTAATTTAAAATAATTCCATAACAACCTATAATCATTCATTCCAACTTACTATTACATTATGCTATATATATATCATTCCACAACGTAGCAAAACCTTGTTAGCATAACGAGCTATTAGTAACACCTTACTCTTGATACATAACACTTACAGTCTAGCAACATAACAGGTAACCTAGCAAATGCTGGTTTATATAATAGATGCAAAAACCCTACATAACTAGATTCTCAAGTCAACAAAACCCAGCAAAGTTCAAACTTAGCATATAATTATTTACATATCAAGTTCAACAAGCTTGTACAACTTGTGACCTATCCACAAAACTATGTACACTATTTACATATGCACAAGCAGAAAATCCGTCATCTATTAGTGCCTAGCTAGGAAAAGAACCAAGAAATATATAAGTGTAAGCCCTAATGACTTAATGAGGTGAATGGCAAATAGTTTAGATATAAATATATCAAATAAGAAAAAAGTAAATGAGATACTTTGAAAGAGATCAAAATAAGCAAGATACTAGTAAATGCTTGCGTGAGGCCAAGTACAACTCAGGTGACAACAAAACTATTACTAGTAGAATCAAATAATAGAAGTTTAGAAATAAATTAGCAACAGAAGGCAAGACAATAACGTATCATGAGGAGCTATTAGGGAAGGGTCTCTAACTTATGACTTCCCAAGATAAATGCAGAAATAAATCCCTTATCTCTCTAAGTTTTGAGCACTTGGCTCAAACAAAACATACACACACACACACACACACACATATATGCGTCTGGTATGGTCGATCACATACTGGTTCCTCACTCACGGATAGTTAATCTCCAACTATCTATGAGATAGGATCACTAGTGGCTATTAGTTTAGGAGACCTCACCATCGGTCCATTTCGCCCAGCCTTTTTTCTGATCCTAGTCTCGAGGCCCAACTTCCAATGGTGTCCCTCTGGGTCTAAACTTCCTATAGTCATCCCTAAGATTCTTATTAACAACTAATCCAACAACATTATAAGTTTGGAAATAAATGATATTACGACAAGAAATAACCAAATGCAATGAGTCTAGAAATCAATTAAACTATCGGTCGGCTAGATTGTCACAAGTAACAATAAACATATCGATGAGTCAAGCATATTGACACCGTATCACATGACAACATAAGAATTATCAAATGAGTCAATGAGAACATCACAACTAAGGAAGGTCTGATAGAATTCCAAGTAACGAACTTGGGAAATAAATAGGTCAATTGGTCAACAAGATCGTTCCAATAACAATTCAAACGATGAATGCAAAGAACGATAACAATCGGTTGGCAAGACCATTTTGATAACTTTCAAAAGAACAATGTGACCAGTCAAAGAGTTAGTTGACAAGGCCAAAGAATATAGAGAAACAAGGAAACTATCTAAACTCAATAGGTAGACTCGAATGCCATGAAAAACACAATCAAATCAGAGAGTGGATGACCAAATGAATATTTACAAAAATGGACATATTTTTTTCCTAGCAAGAATATGAAATGTAACCTCATCTAAAGTTCTAGTGTTTGCTAAAAGCCCTTTACTAGTCCTGGATGCATCGATCCTCATCACTTATTTTCATTCAAAATGCCATATAAATATTGATGCTATAATATAGCATTTGTTAATCATAATTACGGTTATCCACAAGTTTTAATTACACTAGCTCGTTTGTTCTTTCTATTCCATTCTATCTCGGTCTTTTTTCTGAAGTATTTAGATATGAGATTTCTTCTATCATTGAGGTTTGAGTATATTTTCTCCAATTTAGCACACTTAACTATAATAACTAATCCTTTTCTCAATTTATAATTTTGACTTCCTAAGTACGCCAATCCATTCAAATAGTATCAATCACATCTTTTATCAATTCCGGGCCCAGATTTCATTTTTATTATTAATATTCAACTTAACATTCTTAGTCCATAACCAATAAATTAGCCCATATTCATCAATTTAGTACATTTATTTGTAATAGTCAATTTTCATTCTTATTTCAAAGTTTTGACATCCTAACATGCCTTTTTGGCTTAACTGATATTAATTATGTCTTTTATTCGATTCTAGGCAAATATCTCACTTTCATAACTAATGATCAAATTGATATTTTTAGTTCATAGTTAAGCAATTTAATCTCTATCCATGAAATTATTACATTTTTTCATACAAGTAAATTTTCATTATCGTTTCATAATTAGCTTCCCAATTATATCAATTAACCTAATTATATAATAATTCATCTCTTATTATCAAATATGAGTCCACATGTTACTTTATAACTAAATCATATTCAATTATTCAGGTCCAACGTCATAATTCAGTCCAACTAATTAAGATTTACATCAAAAACTAACTTAACAATTTAATCGAATCAAATTAGAAAATTAATCGTTCAAATGGAATTTTACCAAATTAATCAAGTTTAAGATTAATTTACAGTTTGAAACTAGCTTTTATGCATCCAGATCACTGTCTTGAACAAACTAACTTTTCGCCACCAAAGTGCTGCCGCCACAGTCGCAAGAGCTCCATTGCATGCCTCCGTGGGAATTGGGTCATGAAACCATCAAATTGTGTGCCTCTTCCCGCTAAAGAAAAACCCTCTATTGATTTCTGCTTTCACCATCACTCTACCAGTCAATTTGCCGAAAAATAACATAGCACCATCACATTTGTCATTTTGTCGCTGCCTCGATTTCTCCTTCTTTGGTGGTCTAAATCCACAATTGAGAGTACTGACATGCTCCTTCAGCTAAGCCCATCATGACCCGTCTCTTGAATGTGACCAATGGCTGCCGGAACCACCATGGTTGCCACTTCCATTACGAGCCACCATCGGACTTCAATTCTCCACCTTTTTGCCAATAGTTTTGGAGAGTTTTTGGTATCAAAATGCTCACCACGATGAGAGGAAAATGTTGGTTGATTTATTTCCAAGTTTTGGGTACAAATGGTTGAGATGTGGTCAAGGGAGAAGTTGGGTTCACTGGTAAGAATTAGGAAAGTGGGTTGTGGTGTTACAAATATACTTATTTAAATATTTATAAAAAAAAATAAAAAACTAATAAAAAGTGGTAATAGTAAGATACAAAATGAGTACGTTGTAAATGATATTTATTGCAAAGTTGTAGTATTCGAACTACAAAGTAAAAATAAAAATATTTTAAGAAAACCACTCAAAAATAAATTTTTCTTTGTTAAGGTACATTCAAGGCAATCCTCTACGTGTTCAACATCATTGGAACTTACATAAGCCTTCTCCTACTTTGACTCTAAGTGGGATTTACTTTATTTTCTCCTACATTGTTTTCTCCCAATTCAACCATCTAATCATTAGCAAGACTTCACATATTCATGATTTCCATTTTATAAAATCTAGCATGCATGAAAGATTGGGCTTGTTAGCCCTACATTTTTCATTTGAAACATTTTTCAATTGGGAAATTACATCCAAACAAATATTTCTATTCTCCAATGATATATTGTAGAATGTATATATTATATCCAAAACATACCCAAAAAAATCCTATCTATCATCTATTATGCATTATATATACATACATCGATTATCATAACTATACATATAAACAAATAATTATTATAAGAAATTTAATTTCAAATCCACTTACTCACTAAAAATTTGATTCATATGACATTTAGGGCCTGTTTACATTGCTGGATTAGCCCAAATGAAGAACATAATCCAACTTCATTATTTGTTTACTTGCTTTATTTAAGCTTGGTAATTTTGGGCCAGCCCACCACTGTGGATAGATGTGGAATCCTTGATTGAAGGTGTGATGGATTTATCAATTTTGGCCCAAATGTGGGATGATAGGGAGAAATTCCTTTTATGCCCTCATTTTGTTTCTTCTAATTACATTTATATGCTATTTTCTCTTCTTCTTTTAATTGTCTTCTCACGCCTTTATTGCCACCGCCACCACACTATCGGAAATGCTGTTGTTGTGTTGCCATCACTATTATCGAAGGTGGGAGGTTCTTCCACCAATAGAAGTGTCTTGATTCAAAGAGTGAAAGCCCTTAACTAATTTTGTCTCTCATTGTCTAAATATCGGCCAATTGGCCGTGTAACACCACAGCCCCGCCGAAACACAATTGTTTTCAATCTCCATGATTGGCCATTGGTTCTTCCAATTGAAGCTGTCAGAGTGCTCACAACCATTCCAGAAAGCTTTCCTCCTAACCAATTTCCAGCTTCCATCATCGGAAACAGCAAACCCATCACCACCATTAAAGCTCTGCTGTTGCATTTAAATTCCAACATTTCTCAATGTTGTTTAACGTTAAAAAATATATGGTTCTAATCCTTGTGAGATGGGGAAGGTGTTTGTGCAATTATTTTTTTGCTCCCTAGTCAAATTCCAAGCTTCATATAGTTCGGTTAACTTTGAGCGTATTTTTAAGAATTAAATAAAGTTTTTGCCTCAATTTAATATATAGAACTGCTTTTAAAAATTTTAAATTGACCCCTAAATTCCTTCAAGTCTTACTATTAAGTCATGTAAAATTATTTTTAGGTCTAGGAGATCTTAGTCATTTAATAATTATCACAACATTGTAATCTATCAAAGTAAACAATTATTTTAATTATCCACTTTCATCATTTTTTTCATCCCACCAAGTAAACATAATTTGAAAAATATAAAATTATCCTAATTCTATACTATATCCCTCATTTCATCCTATAATTTCACATCTCATCTATAAAAGTAAATGAGGTCATATAGTAAAAATTATCTATTCTCAATAAATAATCTATTTCTTCCCAAAATATTCTCTAACAATCTCCAAAATATACATAGACAAACATCATATTCCTTCAACACACTAATAGAAATATATTCTTCTAAAATAAATATTCTTGTAATTTTTTTTTCAAAACATCCAAAATACAACCAAATAAATTCACTTTAATTCCAAAGTTGAGGGGTCCCACGTACAGAAAATCATCTCATTCAAATTTTAAAGTTATAGGTCCCACAAAGGGAAAAACATCCCATTAAAATTTCAAAATTGTGGATCTCATAAAGGGAAAAAATTTCATTGGTTCGGGGTATTGCTACCTAAGGTGTTCACGGATTGGATTGATAGGAGTTTTATAAATTTAGACCCCTAAATCTGAACCAAACCAATTTGAATCTAAATCACATTGGTTTGGTTCGAGTAATTTGGTTGAAAAAAAAAATGACAAGCTGAACTATATATAATGACCCCATGAAGACTAACTCGTAGTGAAGCTCAAGAATCCCAAAAAAGTCATGTGAGGTCAATTTAGCCTGTCATTTAAAGAATTGGTTGACCATTTTTATATGAAAATCCATTAAATAAATCAAAAATCAATCAAAAAGAGAATAAATAGACGAAAAAATGGGAAACATGTAAATAATAGATAATACATCTTTGAATTTTTAGCTCTCTTTGGAAAAATAAACATGGAAATCACTTATTCTAGACTTCTTCTTCCTCCGAAACTTGTGAAAGAGGGCTGGTGGTGTTGTTTGATGGTGAAGGATGAAGCGTATATGTGGCGAAAGAAAGAAAGGAGGGAAGAATTAGGGATTTTGTTAAGGAAAAGAGGGGAAAAACAATAGAATCGAGTGAAATAAAAGACTAAAGAGTAAAGAGTGAAGAGAGAGATCAAAGAATACACACACAAGTAGATTATTATTATTATTATTTTTTAATTAAGTCATAGTTTGGGTGGGTAAATATGAAATTCAAAAACCAAACCAATTGCAATCGAATTTGATCGAATTTTAATTAATTGAATTGATTGCCCAAACCAAATCAAACCAATTAAATTGGTTCAGTTATGATTGTCAGATTCATCAGATAAATTCGATCCAATGAATACCCTTTTTGACTCATACCACTACAAGTTAGTCACTTTGCTCTCTTTAAATATATTTTATATATATTGGTGATCAATGCACACTCAATGTGCATACGTATATACAATGTACATACAAAATACTTATTGACAACAACAAAAATTTAATTAATGTAAATAAATTTAGATTTATAATGCGAAATTTATATGAGATTGATTCTAAACAAAATATAAACACATATATTAAGACAGAAATGATAACAATAATAAATATTATGAAATAGTGGTAGTGGGGTAAAATAATTGGTAGTTATTATGTAGTTATGTGGATTTTAAGAAATTGAGGACATTTTAATTTCATCATTGATAAAAAAACACACTACTAATCCTTGAGGCTTTATTAATAGTATCGATAAATAATCATGGCATATATGTTATGTATATATTAAATATTTATAAAATAAAATGAATAAAAATATTTATTTATTTTTAAATATATTAATAACAATTTTAGTGTAATTATTTAAATCTTATAGAAATAAAAATTAAAAATAACATAAAATGATAATCTATACTTCTGCACGATTATAGAAGGGAAAATCTATTTTTCTTTCAAAAGTGAAAGTTATTTGACAAACTTTTACAAAATTTTCGTTTTTTTGGTTTGGCTAAAATCATTAATGTAACCTCAAGGATGAAATTGGAAATTGCTAACATTATCCGATAGTCCTCTTACTACTTTTTGGACATTCCAAATTACCGTTTTATTTATCAACCCTTATAACGAAATGAAGATAAGTTATAGTGGTAATATGCCACTTAAAGCCATACCCTATCTTCAAAACCTTAATATGCGGCGTGCATAACTCAAAATCCACATCCTCAAAACCTCCAATCCATCGGTCTCACCTCCTGTTTCCAAAACCGAAACCTTCGTAATTGTTTGGTGAATTTTTTTAAAAAAAGAGCTTATAAATTTATAAAATAAAATATTAGAAATTTATAAATTCTTTTTAAAAAAGAAAAGAATACCTAACTTATTTTGAAAATTTTAACAAACTAACTTAATTTTAGTTATATTAATTACAAAAATATCATTGCTAATATCTTTATGAGCTCCAAGATATTATTGATTCAAATATTTTAAAAAGTTATTTTTCAAAAAAAATCTAACGTCTCGTAACCTTCAAAAATATCTTATAAGATATGCATAGAGTAGTTCATAAGACGTTTTGAATAAAATTAGCCAAACACCCTCAAGTGTCTACCCTATGCAGAATGTGTTTATCAGGAGGTTAAGATCTTGAAAGCTCCAAAGTCAGACCTTTCGGCAACAAGGTGGAGGTCCATGGTAATTACAATGAAGAGAGGAACATGGAGGCTTGTGGTGATTGCGTGAAGAAGTTGGTGTGAGGTAATTGAACAGATGAATGCATGTTAAAATTATGTCGTGTTTATTGGAAGAGACAGGAATGCATGTACTTGGTTTTGGAGTAACATTTTAGAAGAGATTTTGCTTTTTAAAAAAGTATGACATGGTCTTCACAGACATGGCTGTGCTGTGTTAACACAACATTTTACATTGTTTTCGAAATTGTTCTCTTCAGGAAAACAAAAAAAAAACGAGGCGGGGTGGGCTGATGCTTTTCTCCGAATCATCAATGTTTGATGGTTGAAAAGAGAAAGAAGAAAACAGAGACTCTTACCCAGCAGCCAGCATGCATGCTTTTGTCGAGAAGATCACTAAATTTATTTTCCATGGCAACTTTGATTTATTTGTTCTTTGTTTGCTAAATTAGATTTCCGAGCTTCCAATGCATTTAACCCCATTTTAATTTGTTCTTATTATTTCTTTTGATAGATACCTATCGATGAAGTTATTGATTTTTTGAATGTATGTATTGTTTGTCATTGGAACAACATGCAGTTTATTTTCATTTTCATTCAAAGAGATTTAATTTGCTGTTATTTTTGTGAAAATTCGGTAGCAAGATGCAATCTATGTTTGAAAATGAATAATTCTTTAAGAACCTTCTTCTTCTTCTTTCTGATGAATAAGAATTAAAGATTCTTGATGGATTCCAGCAGTGAACTGGGCCGGGATAAAGCTTGCCTTCTAAACACATTGTGAAACTAATTAGATCATTAATTAGCCAGCCCATAGTTATGTGTTTTCATTCATTAGTTGTTGGTGTTCTTTAGGAAATAAATAGTTTGCAAAATGTAGATTTAGGTTGTGTTCCCAAATCAAAAACATTTTTCACCTTTTTTTTTCCTTCCTAGAATTTTGTTTGATTGTCATCATCTATTATGTTATAAAAAGAGAGTTGTTTTGTGTTTCTGAAATGAATTCGTGAACTTTTACAATACTTTCGTACTATAAAAATAGTAATTTGAAGGGTGGAATTGAAAATGTTTGCATATTTTAGATAGTTTTCACACGATTATTCTATCACGCTTTGATTGATAATTACCTACTCGATTTTTTAATCTTTATCCTCGTGAAGTATCATTATTAATTTTTTTGCAAGTAGTATGCTCCCTTGTGCACTTTTCATGCTATCAAATGTATAAAGAATCAATTAAGACCAAAAAATGTGTTGGTACGCTGAATTTTTCATATTACATATATATGGGAATTATCTGATCTCAATTTTGCATGGTTGGTGAGGAATTGATGTGTTTAGCAAAAATATTTCAATGACAAGCAAATTAGCAATTCTTATTAGCTCTAAGTATTTCCTTTATGATTGGTAACAATTCATTCGTTACCTCTCTTAGCCTCCAGCAAATTATGATCCTGGTTCAGTGTCAAATATTATCTAAGGAACGATCATATAGAACGACACATAACCTAGCGAGTCACGTATTATACAGATACACATGTAGTACTAATTTTGTTATACATTATATGAATGAAAATTCTCCAAACTTTAAATTTCATCAATATATAAGTACTCTATAATAGTATTTAGTTTTTGTTATAGTAAACGATAAATATGTATTAAAAATTCAGAACATACAAAAGTACTTTTAAGCGTGAAATTCATGTTTGATAACTGCGAATAATATATATTGATATAGGATAACCCAACAGGCCCAATCCAATAAGTTATAGACTCCAAAGAAGGTTTCCAGGCCCACTTAACATTCGAAGCCCAACTGCGTTTTTAAGTTCAGGTGGTTGGGTCACTCGACCACAACTGCCAAATCAAGCGAATGCTTCTCAACCCTACCCGACAGGAGGCCTCAAGCCGCCTAATCCGTTCAGCCATCCCTTTGGTCGATCACCTTGTCTAGTCGATCACCATCGATCAAAGTACTCACTCCGATGCCGAATCATATCCTTGCGGCATTCAATGCTCTAACAGGCAGCCTGCCTCCACATTAATGACATGTGCCACCCCAATATTGCCTCTGCCACCAACTTTGAGGGCGCACCTCTAGAGTACTATTCACCTTAGAAAATAAGAGATGATGCTACTTGAAATAGTACTGAGATTGGAAATGACGAACAACTCCCAAGCAAGAACAAAAGCCCTCTACACCTGATAGGGGCATCCTAAACATATCATCCAACTAGAGAAGGCTATAAATACCCCATTGCTAACCACCCTCCAGGTATACTATATACACTATACGCTCTTACTCTGATGTTTGATTATCTCACTTAACTAGTACTAACTTGAGCATTGGAGTGCTTAAGCCGGGGGCACCTCAGCTAGTCTGACGTTTGCTATTAGTTGTAGATCTCTGTCCAAGAAGATCATATTGTTAGATCATTTGATCTCTCTGGTCGAATTAGCCCAAACACTATCCAATTCACTAAAAATGACTTTCAACCTCATTATTTTAGCGTTGTCTATGGGAAGATTGCAACTGAGAAAATGATAAACACCAGGAGAGCTGCATCCGAGAAGAAGGATAATATGAGTACAACATTTCCACCTCCCCCTTAACCCCAACAAGGTTCGCATGCCCCAGGCCTCAGCGTCCCACAGGAGTAAGTTGTAATGATGACCATGCCTCAGTTAATGTAGCTTATAAGTGAACAAATCGTTGCCTAGATCTCTGGTCAACTTTTTGCTTCATTAAATAGGCATACGACCGTGCTAGCCCCAGCTGGTAGCACAACTTCACAACCGCTGCCCCCACAGGAGAGGTCTCCTGGGATAGTTGTGGTCACCAAGAGTCCAAGCGACCATCAGCCAGATGAGAAGCAAGCCCTAGGTATCCCCAGGGAGAAAAGGGAGCAACCTGAGCTAAGGAAAGAAATTGCTGACTCTGTAGACCATCACATTCAACCTAATTGAGCTTTATAATACGATAGGGTCGAATGATCTAGACTTGACCAGCATGAAGAAGTGGATGAATCAATGGATCACGCGGCCCAACCTATTTGAGCCCCGTAGCATGATAGTGCTGAGTGCATGAGGCCTCATTTCGACTGAAATATTACCTAAACTGATTGGGAGGAATAGAAAGAAGTTTTTCATCAAGTGCAACAACTGAACAAATGCCTTGATGAGATCTCAAGGAGAAATAATGAAAGGTGCCAAACCTAGAGGGCCCCCAAAGGTCTCATCGGGAGAGATGTTCGCTATTTATTTAAGAGATTATCAATGAGTGCATATCCGTCGATGCTAAAGTCCCAATCGGACACCCACAGTATGATGAGTCAACTAAACCTAATGAGCACCTGATGCAATTCGAACATATGATGTAGCTGCACGGGCATAATGAATATATCCATGTGAGGATATTGGTGACCACATTTTAGGGTATAATGCTCGATTGGTTTGTTAAGCTAAAACCACTGTCGATATACTCCTATGATTAGCTCTGTGATAAATTCATGCACCAGTTTGCCAGTTGGAAAAAGGCAAAGCTCCCCCATACCCATCTCTACATTATCAAGTAGAACGAGGGGGAGTCCTTCCATAACTTTTTTACAAGGTTCAACATAGAGGTTTTGAAGATCAATAGCCCCAGGATCAAGTTCTTAATTGATGTGCTATCTTGGGACTCAGATACAAAGAATGCACCAATATTTTGATATGAGAGAGCTCGTGGTCGATGGAGCAATTGCTCGACCTGATAGAGAGATACATGACCCTCGAGGAGATGAACAGGTTGAAGTTTGGAAACCCTGAGGTTGACAAAAAGAAAAATGAGGATAGAGATAAGCAGAAATAGAAGGAGAGAGGTCAATCTCCAATAAAGCGCTTCCATGACTATACTCTACTGAACATCCTAAGGAGAGGTCCTATTTGCAATCTAGCATGACAACCTTCTCAAGAAATCAAGAAAGTCGATAGAGACTGAAGCAATGAAAAAATTGAAGAAATATTACCACTTGCATAAACAAAGAGGGCATGACACAGATGAATGCTTCAATCTCCAGGATGAAATTGAGAGGTTTATCAGGTAGGGCCATCTCAAAAAATATATGGCCAGTGATGTATAGGCTAAAGGGGGTAAAATCGATCGAACACCCCGTAGAAAAAGGTCGGTTAGCTAAATAAGGGAGGATAAAGGAAAAAAACTACCCAAGAAGATCGCTCGCCTATTTGAGGAGTGATTGACATGTTTGCGGGAGGTCCCACTTGGGGGGACTCAAAGTCAGCTAGGAGGCAAACTTAGAGGAGGCTAGAGTTAACCAAAGCCTCCCCAATTGAAATAACATTTCGCTTATTTACAAGCACAGAGCCTATCTCCTTCACTGATGGCGACTTGGCCCACCTCAAAGGGAAAAATATCGATCATAAAACTGATTAACCTATGGTAGTTTTTGTTGAGATTGCCAACTTTGAAGTTGAAAGGTTCTGGTCGATAACAGCAGCTCGGCCAACATCTTCTTTCTCTCAACGCTGAAAAGGATAAACTTAGGCCAGCTAAAATTTGAATCCGTGCGTATACCTTTGATCAACTTTGGAGGGAAAAAACTCATTCCAAAAGGTTCCATCAACCTCTCTACGTCACTTAGAGAGGTATTTTGAAAAAGGACATAGATGATAAACCATCTAGTTGTCAACGTCCCATTTGCCTATAATTTCATAATCGGTTGACTAGCTCTCAATGATTTTCATGCCATTATGTCGACCTATCACATGAAGATCAAATTCCCAACCCTGATCGGCACGAGCAAGCTCTGTGTAACATCAAGGTAACCTGGAGATGTTACAACATATCGATCGAGTCAAGTGAGCAGAAGATTCGACTACAACTGAAGACCTCGGGGGAGGCCTCTGTAGCAGAACTCGAGGAGGGCCAAGCCAACAAAAAGAGAAAATTAGAGGATGCCCAAGTGGAGCCCATCGGGGAGTTTAAGATGATCAAGTTGGAACTTGGGAACCCCGACAAGACTACCAAGATCAGAATAGATATAGGCCCCCACTTGGAGTGTCTCATGGTCTATTTTCTATGGAAAAATATCAACATCTTTTCTTGGAAGGCATCCGATATCCAAGGAATCAACCTTAGTGTGATCGTGCACCACCTCAATATTGACCCCTCATACAAATCGATCAAGCAGAAGACGAAGACCTTCAATGCCGAGAGGACTCAGATCATTGAAGAGGAAGTTAGGAAACTCTTAGATGCAGGTAGAAATTTAATATTCTTCTTAGCTTTGTAATGTTGTACTTATCCCCAAGAATGAGGGACAATGGCGCATGTGTAATGATTTCACCAACTTGAATAAAACTTAGCCTGAGGATCCTAACTCCTTGCCTCAAATAAATTTACTAGTAGATTCCACGACTAATTGTGAATTGTTGAGTATGATGGATGCATTTTAAGGATATCATCAGATATTCATGGCCTATAAAGACAGGGATAAAACCTCCTTTGTAGTTCAAAATAGAGTTGATTGCTTTTTGGTCATGCCATTTGGACTAAAAAATGTCAAAGCAACCCACTAGAGACTGGGCAACTTTATGTTCAAGAATGAGATTAACAAGTCTACGGAAGTTTATGTCAATGATATTATTGTAAAAATAGAGAAGGCCAAAGACCGTTTACTCGACCTCAATCATGCTTTTACCATATTGAGAGTGTTTAGTCTGAAGCTAAATCCAAATAAGTGTATACTCGGGATTCAAGGAGGTAAATTCTTAGGTTATATGGTCAATCAACAGGGTATTGAAGCCAATCCATAGAAAATTCAAGCCGCATTGGATATTGCTCCCCTTCGAACAGTTAGAGATATACAGCGGCTAGTCAAGAGGATTATCGCCTCTGGCAGATTCATTGCTCAATTGGCTACCAAGAGCTTATCTTTCTTCAAGATTCTCAAAAATGATAAGAAATTGAGTTTCCAGTGGAATAAACAATATGATCTAGCTCTAGTCGAATTAAAATAATATTTGTCTTCGCCGCCCCTTATGCACGCGAAACTTGAACTTGGAGAGGTATTTCACATATACTTGGTTGTCTCAAAAGTGTCGATCAACTCAATCTTGGTCTCGACTAGAGATGAAAGTTATTGACCAGTTTGCTATTGTAGTAAGTTGTTCCAAGGACCGAAACATAACTACTTGGAGATCAAGAAGTTTTCCTTGACATTCACACCGCAGCTCGAAAGCTACGTCTATATTTTCATTCTCATGCCATGACAGTACTGATGAACCAGCCGTTCAAGTAAGTGCTCTCGAAGCTAGATATATCTGGGAAGTTAACTAAATTAGCCATTGAGTTGGAAAAATTTGTTATCACCTTCCAACATAGAACAACCATCAAAGCGTAGATCTTGGCGGACTTCATCACCGAGCGAGTAGATCTCCTAAAAAAGAGTAGTGAAACTTTTTCTGCTTGGACTTTTCATATTAATGGATCATCCACCACATCGGGATGGGGAGCTGGAGTGGCTCTTCGTTCCCCGATAGCAAAGGAATATAATTTTGTGATCAAACTCGACTATGTAGTTACTAATAACGAGGCAAAATACAAGGCCCTCCTTGTTGGAATGAGGATGGCACTCGATCGAGGAGTTGACCACTTGGCTGTGATGACAGACTCTCGATTGGTAGCAAAATAGGTCGAGAGAAATTTTGAGGCCAAGGATTTAACAATGAGTCGGTACCTGACGGAGGTCAGAAAATTACAGCAATCATTCAAAAAATTCACCCTCAGCTAGGTGCCTTAATCTAAGAACGAATGCGCAAATGCCCTGTCCAAATTTGTTAGCTCGACTAGAGGCACAAAAGACAGGACAATAACTTTTCTAGTCATTGATAGGTCATCGATCGACCTTTTCGAGAAGAAATTGGTGGGTAGCATTAAGGAGACAGTTCTTTCAGGGCAAGATTTGATAAAACTCTAATTGAGTCATGGCACAGTCCCCGAAGATAAAAATGAGGCTCGTCGTCTTCAAGGATAAATTGTCAAGTTTGCACTTGATGAGCATGGCCAATTGTATAAGAAGTCGATCTCTGGATTGCTCCTAAGGTGCTTGGATCCTAACTAAGCTCGTGAGGTCTTATAGGATATCCATGCAGGCATGTGCGGGAATCATTCAGGGGAAAGATCCTTTGCTCATAAAATCATCAGGTATGGATACTTTTGGTCGACCTTACTGAAGGACATTGTTGATTTTGCTCAAAAATGTCCATCATGCCAAGTTCATTGGAACCTCCTACATCAACCCACAGCACCTATGGTCAATGTTCAGATTTTTTGATTGTTCGACCAGTGGGGGATCGACATATTGGGCTCACTCAAGGTCAACAAGTCAGCAAAAGTTTATAATTGTGGTTGTCAAGTATTTCACCAAATCGGTTGAGGCCGAAGATGTCCCAAAGATTACTGACACGGCCATCAAAAGTTTTATCTGAAAAAACATCATCTATCATTTTGTTCTACCTAAGATCCTCATTTCAGAAAATAGGACCTAGTTCCAGAGTAGAAATACCCAAAGTTGGTGCGAGGTCTTCGAAATCACCCAACATTTTACTTTAGTAGGTAAACCTCAATCGAACGGCTAGACAGAGGTGACAAACAGGATAATTCTCTACCACCTGAAGGCTAAAATCCAAGATACTAGGTCGAGTTGGGCAGACGACCTCCTAGAAGTGTTATGGGCATACAAGACAATCCCCCGCACAGCCACAAGTCACTACCCTTATAGCTTGGTCTATGGGTCTGAGACAATCATCCCCTCAAAACTAATACAGCATACAACTCAAGTGATTCACTTCCACCCATTCAGGAACACATCAGAAAAGAAGCTCGACCTCGAGACTATTGATGAACGAAGGCAAGAAGCCTATAATACCATGCAATGTTATAGATCTAAGATAGCAGATAACTACAACAAAAGGGTCAGGCTGCTCCATTTTTAGGTCGAAGATCTCGTTCTTAAAATGGTGGAAGTATCTAAGAATATTGGCAAACTCAACCTAAAATAGGAGAGACCTTATACGGTTGTGAAGCTATCAAAGCATAATGCTTATCGACTTGCTAATGTCGATGGGGATGAGCTCCCTCGCCCATGGAATGCCATCAACTTGAAGAAATTATATATATAAAAGCACACTACAATCATTTTCATATTATGTGATATAAATAAAGTTCCAACAATACTGCTATCATTCACTTATATTGTTATACCTGTATCTACCTCACACAACTCCAAGTTTCAAATCGACCCAAAAGTAGCTTCGCGCTGCTAAATCAAGTTTTAAGTCGACCACATAGTCAACCCAAAAGCAACTTCACACTATGAAATCAAATTTCAGGTCGACCTCGTAGTCGGCCCAAAAGCAACTACACATTGCTAACTTAAGGCTTTTCAGCCCAAACTATGCAATTGACCCTATAGTCAATCAACAAGTCAGTGCAATGCTGCAAAATTAAGAAACTTTGAACTCGACCAAAAGTAAGGAAATTCGACTATAAAGTTGAGAAAATTTTTGAAAACAGATCGTTGAATATACTTTGACAAAACCATGCATATCGCTCAACAATAACCTAAATCGACAATAAAGTTGTTGGTTTTTTTTGTTAATTAATGTGGTTATCAACCACAATATCAACCACATAATTGCGATGAAATAGTTGCATTCGACAAGAAAGATGTAAAATGGATTGGATACATAATGAGCATAATCAAAGTAATATTTTATTAAGTAAAATGCTCATTATAATAGAAGGATAGCTTTCTTAAAGAAAAAGAAAAAGAAAAGAAAAGAAAGAGAGTTGGAATTTCAATTCTAGCTCGACCCAGTACCCTCAGATCGATTGGCTCGGCCACCCTCCTACAAGTCCTGGTCAAGCCCAAGCATCGCTGATGCAAGGGGTAGAACAGTTTGCACTAGTTGTGAAGGCCTCTCCACATTGCCCATAAAGTTAGTTGAGCATAGCACATACTGGGCAACATCAACTTGCCCATCCCTTAGTTCGAAGGCAAAGTCCTCCACAAAGGCGAACTCCCTTACTAGATTAGCTAGCTTACTCTTGACCTCAACCTGCTTCTGCTGAGCTTTGATCATGGGCTCGACTAGAGCGTTCATCGCAGCATCCCTTTCCTTGCCTCTATCGACCACAACTTCTTCAAATTTTAGGTAAAGCTGCAGCTTCTCATCTAGAATCAAGTTTATTCTGTCTTTGTCCTCAGCCCGGAAGGCATAACCCAGGTGCTCAAGTTACTTCACTGCCTCTTGAATGCGCTGCAAGCATCATAGATCAAAAGAACCACGCTTGTGTCCTGGAAGGCCAAGTTGAGCATAAATTGCTCAACTACTTCCCTCCGCATCATAAGAGCTATTGAGAGAATGTTGATTGAGCCTCCTCGAGCACAACAGAATGGTCGGCTGATCGACCAGAGGAGTGGCTCACTTGCATATCCAGACAAGCCTTCTTCAGCATAGAGTCCATTCGACTCCTCTCTTCTATTAGCCTCGACCGGCTGTTGGTCCTTCATATTGAGCTATTCTTAGAGGTCAGTCACCTCCTTGGTAAGTTGGTCGACCTGCAGTTAGGAGGATTCAAGCTGTACCTTGAGAGTTTGCAACTCCTCTCCATCTCATAATTTCTCGCAGTCCGCTAGAGCCAACTTCAATCGATGGTAGAAATGGTGCCTGAGCTGACTCACCTAAACAAAGATTATCATTAACTAATATAATTGGCTGAAAGTAGAACTCGATGAGAAAATAATCAATCTCACACTTACTATATTGCAATGGTAGGCCATAGCTTTAAGTGCATCGACTTGGCTTAGGCCTAGGAACGTTTGCTAGTCGGCGACAAAGAGACCGGCCACCATGCATTTCAGTGTGTCAGCACCCATTATCCCCAATGTTGTGATTAAGCTTGAATTTGTCATCTCTATGGTGGGGTCAGGTCCAAATTGGGGTGACGACAGCTTGGGAATTTGAAACAACACCCTGTCACTACGCTTGCCGAACAAGTCGTAGTTGGTAACCGCCTTCTACTTGCCTTTCTTGCCCGTTGTCCTTTTAGGCATCGAGCCTCCTTGCTCGGTTATCTGTCTTTTGCCCCAATCCGCGTGGCTACTTCAAACATCCTCCACTGATTGAGTGGGTTGAGGCACCTGCTTAATCTATAGCATGGCTGGGGTGGCAGTCAAGGGTGTCGGCTTCACCGCAGGAGCTGTATCTTACCGAGCGGTTGCCCGATGGCATTTATCATTCCTTGGGCCCCAGTCAATGCCTCTTGTCGACCGTGAGCCATGATTTCTTCTCGATCTACTAGCAAAGGACAAAACAAAGAATGATTAGAATCGAGCAGAAAGAGTGAAAATACATAATTATCACAATCGATAAGGATTTTTGCCTAGCCAGTCGCCTGCGGGCAAGTTCAGCTTGGTCGGTGACAAGCCAGCCAATTCTAGACATCTCTCCTCAGTCAGAACTGAGGCCTCAATCTGCCCAAACTTGACCACATCCTGAACAAAAGTGTTGGGCTAGCTCAGCATTTAGTTCCCTGGCATCTCGACGTGCCCCCTCTACTATCCTCTAAGAATGTTAAACTCACCAGGCCCTTGAACATACAGATAGTGTTTTTTCCACTCTTGGCCATATAATGAGGGGGGGTACCAGGAATTTTTTATGCGGGCGCGCCATCAGATAATAAAACCCAGACTCTTTGGTACTACCTGATTTTTGAGACATAGGCAAGTGGAACAGGTTAGAAAAATTAGCAAAAAAGTTGGCTAGCCAAACAAATGCATCAGTACTGCAAAACTATATATGGTGACGAAGCAGTTTGGTAAGAGTTGTGTTATGCAACTTCTAGGCCTCCCAGAAGGTCGACTATTGTAGATGCTAGAGGAAACCTAAGGCTACACCTAAATCCCTCCTCAAACAGCGTTATGTACCCCCTCGGAGGTTGATGCATCCTACCCCGCAGCCTAGGCACTAGGAGTTCGTACTACTCTAGAATATGGTACATCTCTCTAATTTAAACTAGGCCAGTGGGGGTGATTTTGGAAACTATCTCACTGTAATGGTTAAAGGTAAACAATCAACCACAGTATACTAGCACTTCAATTAGGCTAGCCTCACCCCTAGAAATAGCCCTCTCAACACTTGAGCTGCTGGAGGTTGAGCTATCGCTCGATAAACTATCAGATGTACTCTCAAACGTGCTCTCACTCCTAACTTCCCCATGGAAGTGTACACTTTAGGACCTAGTGTCCTCGCTGTCTGATAAACTTGACATTTTTACGAAACAAATAAAAGAAAACAAAAATTTGGAGAAGAACTTACAGTTTTTTGTTGGAAATCTCTAAAATGCAAAAAGGGTTAAGGGCTTTAAAGGTAAGAATCGACCAAATCAAATTCAGTAAAAGTAAAAAATGAATGTTTCTATACCGCCTATTAAGCATTCGAACGCGGGAACCCAAGCGGCAGTAATAATTGCACACCACCTCTTAGCGTTTCATATACAACAATGTAACTGATGCATTAAATACACAAAACTCTGGTCAAGCATTCAAAAATCCCGATCAAGAATTCAAAAACCTTGGTCGACAATTCAAAAACCCTGATCGAATCTGCATACATCATTCAGTTGTTTACTCCCTACTCCTTCCCGTTGACAAGCTCGATCAAGACCACGAGTGAGGGGAATTCATGATATGGAATAGTCCAACAAGCTCAACTCAATAAGTTATCGACTCTAGAGAGGGTTTCCAGACCCACTTAATATCTGAAAGCCAATTATGTTTCTAGACTCAACTGAGTTGGGTCACTCGACCACAACCGTCAAGTCGAGCAAATGGTTCTCGACTCTACTCGACGGGAGGCTTCAAGCCGTGTAGTCAGTTTAACCATCCATCTGGTCGAACACCTTGTCTAGTTGATCACCGTCAACCAAAATGCTCATTCCAACGCCAGATCATATTCTTGTTGCATTGAATGCTCTGACAGGTAGCGTGTCTCTGCATTAATGGTGCGTATCACTTCAATATCGCTTTTGCCACCAACTCTGTAGGGAAGCGTACCTTTAGTGTACTATTCATTCTGAAAAATAAAAGATGATACCACCTGAAATAATATTGAAATTAAAAATAACCAACAATTTCCAAATAAGGATAAGAGCCTTAATAGAGACATCTTAAATATATCATTCACATGAAGACTGCTATAAATATTCCATTACTAGCCACTCTTACTTTATTACCGGCCACCTTCCACCCTCCAAGTATATTATATACACTATAACCTCTCCCCATTGCTCATTTATTTCATTTGATCAATATTAACTTAACGTCAAAATACCTTATTCGTGGACATCTCGATTAGATTGATATTTACTACAGATGGCAGATTGAAGCACAAAAAAATCTTGTTGTAGGATCCTTGTTAATTAGCTTTGATTGGGCGATGGAGTCGTCGGAGAGTGGGAGGCCGGTAGCGGCGGCAATTGCCATGGATTTTCCGGCCAGCGACGGCGAACTTTCTTGCACGCCGCCGACCATGCTGACCTGGCTCAGGAGGCGTCTGTCTGAGCCCAAGAGGCCGCTGGCTACTCTGGAAGAAATCGAGGCCAAGCTTCGTGACGCCGATCTTCACCGTCAGGTCTTTCTCTTTTTTCAATTATTTGTGTTTCTAGCTCTCTCTTACTCTATCTAAATTTTCAGCCTTTGGTCATAGTACTCATTTTCTTTTACAATTCTAGTCTCTCTTCTGAACGTTGGTGTTGTAAAAGTTGGGTGACAAATACAGCTGAATTTTTTTTACATTTTTTGTCTTAGATTTGGACTACTTGGTTTCACAACGTATAATCTGTTTTTATCAAACTGATATCAATCTTAATTTCCATTTATCCTTTGGAATTTTTTGACATGTCTTGGTGTTTATGCTGTTGTTTAATGTGCATGATTCCATTTACATTAATCAAACTGCAGAAATTCTATGAGAGTCTACCAGGCAAGGCCAGGCAAACGACCCGAAGTCCTTATAAATCCTCATCTCATGAAGATGATCTTGGACAGCGCCTCAAGGCTAAGCTCCAAGCTGCTGAAGAGAAGAGGTGAAGCTTGAGCTCCCTCGTATTTATTGTCAAAGAGAATTCTCTCATACATACTTTCTTCTCCTTTTCCATTAGTTAAAAGATACAAAAGTTTTTGCCTTGTGGCAATACTGGTTTGATTGTGCAAATCATACAATTAATAAAATAATATGTATTCTTTGCTGCATCCATCTTTTGTTAGTGGCTTGATGACTAATTTTTCATGTTCGTACTGTTCAGTATTATCCTAGTCCTTTTGGCTTGCTTTATTTTGTTGATGAGCTACTTCTGTAAGCCAACCCCAGCAGTGCTGCATATGATTATGCCTATCCGCTTTTTGATTTTGTCGCTTGAATTCATAGGTTGATCATTCTGAGCAATGCTAAGATGCGCCTGGCTAAGTTTGATGAGTTGAGGCAACCTGCTAAAACAGAGGCAAAAGTATGTTTCAATAGGGAACGCGCTGAGTTAGGTACAAAAGTTGAAATGAGGATTCGGCAAGCAGAGGCCAATAGATGGCTTATTCTTCGGGTTTATCATCAAAAGAGGGCTGCTTTGAAGGAAAGGGCATCTCAGTCATTGATGCGGCGAGTGGCTCGAGAGAGCAAGTATGGAGAACAAGTGCATGATGCAATATGCCAAAAGCATGCAGCTGCTGAGAAAAAGCGATTGGTATTGCTAGAAGCAGAGAAAAGGCATTCTTGTGCTCGGTCCTTGCAGGTGCAAAAGGTAACCAGTTCTGTTATTCACAAGCAAGAGATTAGGAGAAGTGAAATGAAGAAGAAGTTAGAAGACAGATATAAAAGGGTACTCATAATTGTTTGTTGATATATGATTTTAAAAATATAAATCTGTTGTTGCATTGGGTGCCTTCATTAACTTTGGGTTTTCATTGTGAAAAGACAAGGAGAAAGAGAGCTGAATATGTAGAGCAGAGAGGAAGAAAACACAACAGTGTTCATTATAGTTGGAGTACAGTGCACGAGCAGGCTGATACCCTGTCCAGAAAATTAGCTAGGTACTCATGGCATATTCAATTTCATGTCAGCTTACGCCAATTGCTTTGAATCTTCTTTCTGATGTATTCTTGTAATTATTTCTATACGCGGCTCCTAAGTTTGTAAAAGGTCTCTTCATCTCAGAAAATTTTCTTGAAGCTAAAAGAATTTTTTAACTGCAATCTAAAAGTAATGTTATTCTATAACTGGAAATATTACATTCTAGGAGCTGAAGGAAGTTCACAAAGCTGAAAAAAACAACCACACATCTTGCCAAGGTTTCAAATGAGTTGAATATTAATGAGAGATCCATGAAGTCGATGCCATTTGAGCAGCTTGCGCTTCTTATGCAGTCTCCTGCCACTCTCTGCACAGCTAAACCTTTGCTTGATCATCTTGAAAGCCGCTATAAATTGTCACAGGCTGTTGGATCTGCTCCTGATCCTTCCAGTTCTGATGATATTGATCGCCTCCTCAGGTGAATAGCCTCACCAAAAGCTTTCTCAAACACAGAGGAAAGGAAAACTGCGTCTGTGAGTCAAGTTGCCACAACTCCTGTTAAATTATCAAGGTACCAAGTCAGAATTGTGCTCTGTGCTTACATGATAGTTGAACATCCAAATTCTGTTATCGGCGGGCAGGGGGAGTGGGAGACAGCTGTCAAATCTGCTGGGAAATTTGTACAGGAGTTTGAGTCTCTGATAAAGATAATACTAAATGGGCCATTACATGTTTCCAATATGAAATCTGGCCATGAATTGGTGATATGAAGGACCTTTAGGCTTCAGCTTGCTGCATTTGATTCAGCCTGGTGTTCCTTTTTGAACATCTTTATGGTATTGAAAGCTAAGGATGCTAGGTCCCTAGAGGAGGATTTGATCCAGGCTGCTTTTCACCCTGAACTTTCCATGATTCAAACATGCAGGATGACTACTGAAGGAGTTGGTCGTCCTCTCTCATATGATATGAACGCTGTCCAAAAACAGGTTCTTCCCCTATGGCCCTATCTATATCCTACTTCTCATTGATGGCATAAAATAACTGGAGCAGTTAGAGCACAGATGCTCTGAACTTTTAATTAAGAGCAATGCTCAGTTGTGCATAAAATCTTGTTTGGTGGTTACTATGTAGCAAAATAAATGAGTAATCTTGTTCTGAACTTACAGCCAGAATACTATATTAATTTTTACTGGTGATTGACAGTTAACACTTGTTCAACTTTTCTAGAGTTCTTTATATGGTTGCAATCTGGAAATAAGAGTTTATTTTATGAAACTGTCTGATACGTTGTTGCTTCGAACTATTAGTTTTTTCATTTCTGAAACTTTATGGTAAGTTAGTACCTTGGGCCATCTGCTGGGGAGAGAAGTTTGCTGTTATAGTTCATCATCCCTATGACAACCTGTTATGCAGGTATCTCAGGATCAGAAACTTTCGAGAGAGAAAGTGCTATATCCAAGTGGTGATGCTGGAATTGAGTGTATGGAAAGTGCGCTTTCTGACACACGGATGAAATTCTTTAATGCGAGGGAGAATAGAAGTTCTGTCACTTCATTGGCTTCCTCTTCTTCTGGTAGCTCAGACAAAACAAGGAATTTGACTGTGACTGCTCCAAAGCAAAGCTCAGTGGAGCAGTCTTGGTTCAGGGATTTAGTCAATACAAAGGAAGTTAATTAAAGTGCATCAAGCAATAAGATTTCCCAATTATCTGTGGAGAGTGTGAAATATGTGGTGTTTGTTAACGAATATGTACATGGCGAGCACCTTTCATCTGCTGAGAGTCCCAGTTCTTCCTGTGAATACTGATACATCATGGTTAGTGAGTTGCAACCTACATTTATATATTATTTTCTATTTGCTAAGAATTATGGTTAGTAAATTGCAACTTATGTATGTAGTACTATTACCTTTTAGTTTCTAAGAATTGTAGTACTGCCACTGAATTTTGATCTCTCACATGTTGACCAGGAAAATTGGCGAGAGACAATGGAAGAAGGCTTCTGGGATGGCATTGTTGAATCTGCTAAACAGCATTCACCTAACTGCAGCCATGTAGTGGAATTGGTTATGAAGGTCAGGAATGAAATTTATGTAATGGCTCCTCATGGCTGGAGACAGGTAATTTTTAAAGCAATTGGACTGGAAATTTTCACTTAGGTAACCATTAATTACGCTTTAATTTGCTTATTTACCCCGTCTGAGCTTCTTATATTTCCAATTTTTTCTGCTTTGTTGAGAAATTTTCTTATGTGCTTGGTTTTTGGATTATAAGCTGCTGAATTCAGGCAGAATGGACTTTGATTATCTGGTGAAGATTTTCAAATCTGAATTGAAGAGAAAGGAGCAGCAAATTATGAAAAAACTGGCAAAGTTATCTACTTCCAGTGAAAACTCAGAGATTTCACCTTTCGCTGCATTAACTAAGTTCTTGCTCTTTGTCCTACAACATATACAGGTTTTCACTGCTTAAAGTTTCACAAGCTTGCATTTTTGTATTCAAATAAATGCGTTTTGAATTATAGATTTCTGTTGTGCTGCTAGTTTCCGCTTGTGCTTTATCCTAGAATGAGTATAGGTTTATCTTTCTGTTCTATATGCTTTATTTTCTTTAGTATCAATGTTTTCTCTGCTTAGGCCATGAAAGAGAATATCTCTCTTTACGTGTGATGCCTCATATTGCAGCAGATATTCCTAAAATCGGATCAAATGCTATTAAACATCCATATCTACTGTCTCTTGCAAGCAACTTATGATCCAATGCTACATCTTCTCTATGTAATTACAGTTTTGGCATTTCTGATCCGAGGATCATCATGACACATTTGGTTTGTCCCAGGAAATCTCCAAGGCACGAATAAGAATGTTGGAACCATTCTTAAAGGGACCAGAGGCATTATATTATCTTGGAAAATCTCACTGATTGTTATCGACATCCTTCCAATGCCCTCATTTCTCTACCTTTGACAGCAAAATGGCTTTCATCTGTGAGAGGTGGCAAAGATGAGGAATGGAATGAATACAAAACTTCTCTCTCTGAGTTGATGAAGGGATACGAGGGTTTTTCTAGTTTCCTTCGTTCCAGCACCCTCCGAACTGGAGGAAGTTCATTAGATAAAATGAGTGTCAATGACGCTGATGCATGTCCAACCTCCAAGGCTACAAATTATTTGGGTGTGTCTGACATTTTACACACACATGCACACACCCTCACCCTCACATATATATGTATGTATATTTTTAGGGACTCCAATATCATTATCAATAGATTTGGTCTAAAAATACCTGCTACTATTAACCTGGTGTCTTGTTTTTGCTCCAGAAACAATTGATCCCAATTCAGAATGCAAAGGCGAGGAGACCAATTTGTTGGTGAGGTTAGGCTTGATAAAGTTGGTGAGCAAGCTAGCTGGTTTGACAGAAGGCAACCTACCAGAAACTATGAACCTTAATCTGTCCAGGCTTAGAACTGTGCAGTCCCGAGTACAGAAGATAATGGTGATAGCAATGAGGTTGATTGGTGTATCTGATATTAGATCTTTCAGCCATTTTTACATTCGTGTGAAAAATTATGTCTATGATTTGGGAACATAATTTTCTGCTTTTGCAAATATTGCTCTCTTTTTCCTTGTCCTGCTGGTGAACTTTCCTAAATCATGTAATCACACCCTTTTAGTGTTGCGAGAAACACTTGTGTCTGAGCATATGGTAACCAGCCAAGCACACATTGAAAGCATACTTTCAAGCAGTTCCAAACGACTCTCTGATGGTCTGAACTCTGTTGCAGATGCTGGCATCCAAGGTACTGTTGAAAAACTCTGTACTGCTATGGAAGAGGATGATAATTTGATGACATGAAGCTTCAGGCAATCAAAGAAATCATGACAAGGATGTTGACCAAAAGCCTGCAAGAAGAAGATGCTGTTTTTACCCGGGTTTCTCAAGCTGTATATCTGGCTGCTAAGAGAGTCCTGCTTGGGGGAACTGAAAAACAAGGGAGAGCATTAGCTGAAATGGTGTTACAGAAAGTGGGAGCAGCTTTACTTCTCGACAAGGTTGTTCAAGCTGCATCAGTATTAGTGGCGACAGCAAAGGTTCTGTTATTGTTCATGGCCCCTCGTATGCAAATTTGGTAAAGGGGTGAATTCATCTGGTTTTCTTGCAGTTTGGCTGCTACGACAACTGGAGCCTTTTAGCCTGAGGGTTGAAAGAGGACTGGAGTGCAGGTGGGTGCGTGGGATGTTGATTTTGGTTTTCATTATAGGGTAATACTATTATGTAGCAAAACTGTTGTTGAAGACTTGAAAAGTGAAAAAAAGAAATTGCAAGAAGATGTCGCAAATGAATGAATAAGAAGCTCTCGAATGAATTGGAGAAGGGAATCCTAGTAGTAAATTTGTTCTTGGTGTCTTGGTCACTGGTCTCCCGGTCCCAATCAAGGCAACTTCGGTGGGCTAGAAAATTTTCATTTAGCTCATCTTTGCCTTTGCTGTCGACTTGCCTTGAACCTCATGTAAAACTAGCGCAACCAGCACGCCATACAACAGTAACACAATTCCCAACCTGCTGTAGTTCTAACTGCCAAGCTGCTGTTTCAAATTGTTATACTGATGATACAGTCAAGGATTGTGTTTTGGTTGTGTAGAAACACAAGAAAATATCAAAAGAAATCGAGTGTGAGATTAGAATTATGTAGGGAATGTTTGGTTATGTTTTGTAAGCAATTATAATATATGTCTTGGGAAAATGAATTTTGGAATGTGATAGTGATATTAGAGAATGTGATATATATATATATATATTTGTTTATGTTTTGAGAAATAATAAAAAAATTATTTTGAAGAGTGTTAATATGTTTATTTATTTTGGGGAAGACATTTTTTACTATAATAATCAAATCAATGTTTTTTTGTTAGATTTTTTTGTATGAGAATAGAATTAAATAATTTTTTATTGTAAAAATAATAAAAAAAATATATATGTATATATATTTATATACATGTAAAATATAAAAAAATGAGAACATTTTGAGAATAATAAAGGCTAGACAAGAATAATTTGAAAAAAGATCAGTTTAAAATTTTGGGGTGAATATAAATACACGTTTGGTTATATTTTGACAAAATAAAATTGCTTTGCTAAATATAACCAAATATCCCATTGAAATTTTCTGTAATTTCTTTAATTTATGGCAATAATCATAAATTTTTTGCGGACATTATTTTGTTCTTATTCAACTGTTGATTAATTTCTCATTTACTTCAAGCCACCTTTCTTGCACCCTTAGTACGGCTGCACAATATAGGATATCAAGCTGCCAAAGCCTAGAACTAATCCATCAGCCGGTTGCCCAAGTTAATAATAATACAAAGAAACCTAAATACAAACACAACAAAAAGTGCAGCAACAAACTTGTATACAAAATATTATAAATGGGCAAACACATTTGCTAGTTTCTGAAAATACATTTACTGTGTTTAGGGGATTCTCTTTTAGCAACCAGGGCTATAGATCTACAGACACATTTATACAAAAAAAAACTTGCCAACAGGGATGAGACACTCATTTGTAAATTTTGCACAAAAAGGGACCTATACGCCAGACTTCCGTAGGACAACCACTAACCACTTGCCAATCACGGTCAGCGTGAACCACAATTGAAAACACATCTATGCTGCAGCAAGCACTGGAATAAAATGTCTGTCAGAACTTCCAATCACGCCAAGTGATGTGATGAACCAGCATTATTAACACGTCCAACAGAGCTGCAAAAGCTAAAAAATATCGCAGGTTGGTTCCAGTAAGGAAGACATCAGTGCAGAAACTTTTCAATCATGCTCTGCCTGAATGTTAACCAACTCTCTAACATATCTTAGGCGCCTTCGACGGAGATACAAGCCAACCAGATACATGATGAATGAGAGCGCAAAAGCAGAGTAGTCAAACACATCTATGATGTTTCGACGACCTGTAGAACATAAATTTTGAATGAGAATTAAGAAACATAGCCCACACTCCTCCCCCTTCACATGCACAGATATAAGAAGGAAGGAAAAGGCTTAAGCAGAATGATTAGTCCTCAAACAATTAGAGAAAGCAACAAGAGAAAGTGGATGGAACTCGTTTTCCCATATTTACGAAAGTACAAGGACAAAACCATGCATCTTTAAATCTGCATCCCAAGAAACTGTCACAATATATAAGACACCATCATGTTCATGCCACTAAATTCCGCTTCAGCACCTCATTGTTCTCTCTCTTGGAATGTGAAAAGCAATGAGTCCTAAGTCAAAAATTCATGTAGACTAAACAATGCAGCTTAGTTCATAAATCTTAATATTTTACTTCGAAAACCAATCTTAATATTTTACTTCAGAAAAAATCAGATTGAAAGTACCTATTCGGAGGAAATCAAAGGGGATCAATGAGTAAAGGATTCCAAGGGACAACTGCAAGCATAAAGAATTCAAAATTTACATTAGCAATGAGATAATGCATCAATAACCAAAAGTGAATAAAAATCCCACCCAGCCAAATATCCAATATGCAATAAGCCAAGAGTAAATATTCATAAAATTTCATGAAAATGATCAACTCAAAGCAAAAATGTTTGTCTGAGAGTTAGGAAGACACTGTCTAATAATTCCCCATCCAGATGCTAGCCTCAGAATTGAATTCTGATTTACTAAGCTTGCCCGGTTGGAAGGACAACAAGGCACCTCATATAAAAACTTCCATTATTGGGAACCAGATGCAATACTATAACTCCTTTTACAAATAAACTTGCCCATGTACACATCCCATTAGATCTGTAAGTGGCAGTTAGTAAATTGTCAGAGGCCACATATAGAGGTGAAGTAATTTACCATATCTCCCATAGCATTTCATATTTCTAAACTTCCCTGACCCGCTAATGGGAAACCTAACCTTCAATTCTTGTGATCATTGCATTTATTACACGCAAGATAATCTCTATTGGAGAAAACTGACACATCTCAAATGCCATTTAAGTGACACCTTTACCACTACAAAAATCCCGTTCTTGTTAATCATTATAAGCTTTCCAACAAGAGTGAAAGACATATATGTAAGATATGTTCCCTGTCTCAATCAAAAGTCATGTATATATTACAAAATTGAATTTTGAGAAACACTTTGAAACCAAGCCATTATAATGTACATAAATTTATATAGCTCTCACTGTATGTGCAAGTTAATATAATCAACTAACAGCATTTCGTGGCCAAGATAACAAAAGAAATGATGCTTATAGCAAATTTCAGAATCCTTCATATGTTCTAAACATGGTATAAGGTTCTCTTAATTAATATAATACAAATAAAAAATATTATCACAGGCATTGCACTTATAAACCTAATAAACAAGAAATTCACTATAACGATCCATGTGTACTCGTAATAATTCAAATTGATGCACTAACAGAGTGATTCTTATTCGTAATTTAACTTAAAAATGACTCCATGTGCATCTATTAAGAATCATGACAATTTTTTGTGGCAACCATTGAATACCAGCTTGTGGATTCAGCGACTATCCTCTTCCATGCCTATCACTCTAGTCCAGAATCATCTATACTCAGTAAACACCTATGCTTAATCCAGATGAAGCTAGCTGCAGGTCTGATGAAAAAAATAAGAAACACCAATCTATCCTGAGCAAAAGGTGAACTGTCAATTCATCCCCATGCCATAATCTCAGAAGCACCATCCTTTTGCTTGTTGCCTAGTCTTTTTTACCTTTGGGACAGAGCATTTAAAATTTGCAATAATTGCGCTACATTTTCAACTGACCGTCTAACCTTTCTTTTACCCTCCTACATATGCAGAACTCCAAAATGTACTAAATACATCTAATTCCTCTAGGCAAGTACCAAGAAATCCAGAGGATCCCCAGACTTTTTGCAGTATTGTAGCCATCCCCTTCTACTGACATTTAGGCATGACACTTCTCAAGAGACCAAAAGCAACTGCAGTGAGCATTTGGAAAACAATGTCAAGGTATCACTCATTCCACTAGCTATCCCCCTTCAGCAAGAATTGAGAAAAAGGCTGAAGTCGGTAATAGTATAACTTCATGCTAGTAGAAACTAGCATCAACTTTTAACTTCAGTTTCAGAGAAGCTCAAAGAGAATTTCAACTAGATTACTATCAAAAGAGAAAGGAAACAAAGCTACAATCCAAATATTTGATTTTGTATATAGAGAATTTCATAAGCAATTGATCAGTGAAAACCATAAATTTATGCAAGAGAAAAAATTGGCTAGTGAAATGCAATTCTCTCGTAGAAGAAAACATACGTGAAAAGTAAGTGCTTGATGAAAGGGAAGTCAGCACTTCCTTCCCCTTTATTTTTGCCAACAGTTAGATGAACTTAACTGCAATCACTCGCATTTCCTGGAGATAAAGACCAGGTCTGTCAGGATTCAACATCTCACGAAACATTCTCTTTATGTACAGTGGAATAGCAAGAAATTTCTGTCGAAACAGAGGAAAAAGAGAAATCAAAGATCTTGGAGATGAATGAGAAGTCACTAAAAATCCACCAAAACCAAGATTATATTGGTAAGAATATCAGTTCAAGTAAGTACTCCCAATTAAACCATGATGCTTCGAATGGAAGGCATGCAAAAATTGAAAAAAAAAAAAAAAGAATGAGAATAGTCACTTCTCTGTTAGAAAGTGGGGGAGTTTAGTTGCATTCTACTACACAAATCACTTTTAGTCAACAAAACCACTTTGATTACAAATTGTGTCGATCCCTCTGACCTAATGCTTCTATATTAACTTAAAAGTTTACAACATTCAAATTTCACAAAGTTGACAACACAACAATCACCAGGGCCTGCACTGTAATTCAGTATTGGTTGTGGGGTAGCAAGTTAAATACTTAAGGATTATAGTAATAAGTATTAGATTAAGACTTTGGTCTGGTTGATTTGTTATTTCATCAGCATTTTCTAGTTTCTTACTTTCCCATGTCTCCAAAACTAAGTAAAAAGTCCACATTCAGAACTAAGAGATAAGTAAAAAGTGGATGTATAAGAAAATGGGAAGCACAAGTGGGCTTATAAGAAAAAATCACTCGTTTGCTTTGAAAGAATAAGTGGAGGGAAAGTTAAACGAGGTATATGAAACCCCTCTGAGCACAATTTTATTTCTGTCTAAAGTAAAAACCCAAAATTGAAAGTATAATGCCCAAAATATAAAAAACATCAATTGGATTTTCATTACCATGTTATCCATAATACAATTTTCCATAAATTCTGTTCATTGTATGTATCTTCTCATCGGTTTACCTTTATCTTAGGCTAACATAAACTGTATATAAGACTATATGTTTATCTTCTCTTTAATTTTTGGGTCGTAATCCCTAGTACACGAGGAAAAACAAAAAGTGATGCTACCACACCACCACCAATAACACAACAAGCTCCAACACATTGAAAACCTTTAGTAATTCTTAAATGTTAGCAGTCAGAAAATTTTTATTTTTTATTGCCTTTCGTTTACTAGTTGAGCTATTGCTGAAGAAGTTTTCAGGTTTAATTGTTATCTAGCACAAAATAAATGAGAAGGGTTAATTACAACCAGATTAATCATCCTTCCCACTTTAGTTTCATTCCACCAGACAAGGGAAAGCATCTAAGTGGTAATTCTCATAGAGATGTACCAAACAATTTGAAGAAGTACTACATTTTTCCCTATATAAAGTAAGTCTCAATGCCCTCACCCTGCCCCCTCCTCTTTCACTCACTTTTCATCTTACTGAACAAACGAAACCTACATTGAGCTCGTGATTGTCAACAACAATTATACATTCAATTTGTCAAACTTCTTGAAGGTCCTTTATTAGCTTTAAGCTACTCATTCCCAATCTGATGTAGAATTCTTTAATATCAGTACTAAATGAGAATAAGCTAAGCACATCTGTTGCCCAAGGCTCTATTACTTACAACAACGAAGAACCGAATATTAAGCCTCCCAATGAAAAAATTAACATCAAATTTGAACTTTTCTAGTCATATAGTCCAGGGAATATTATATTCTAACTCATTTGATCTTCACCATACTACATGAGTTTCATTAATCACTTTGCAGAATAAACAAAAGAATATGAACTAAAAGTTAAATCCACTATTTGTGTAAACATTTTCAGATCCCATATTTATATAAATGCATCAACCCACCAGCATAATTCCAGAAATGCCTCCCACAAATAAGCGGTTATAGTTGCCAACATTCTGTAAAACCTTACTAATTTCCACTTCACGTCTGTCATACAATGATGCCTCTGGCATCAATTTAGTTATGCATTGTGAGCACATAGGACACCTGCATGGCTGCAATGCAGCACTAAAGTTCCAGTACTGCAGAATACAACTTCCTGTAAACATAGAAAATTATTTGTTTAAAAGAAGGATAATGGAAACAGCATGGTCATATAGAAAAAGAAAATAAAGAAAAGAGAGGGAAAAAACGAGAAGGGAAGTTCTAAACCGCACAATAGGTGAATTACTATTGGCAATAAGGAACCTGAGTAAACATCTAGTACAGAACACACTAGAAGAAAGGAATTACAGCTTTGACTAATCTATATATGGAGCAAGGAGTCACAGATTACAGAATTGAACTTACTTTTCTCAAGAAAAGAAGATCATGCTACTTGATGAGGCTGTTGATAGGTTAAAGATTGTCAAACATTTAAGCAAAGACAAATTTTGAAAGTTCAGGCAATAATCAAAAGCCTCCAAGAATGATAAAAACCAAGAAATAGGTACAAATTATCAGAACCCCCTTTGCAGGCACTTCCATAACACCAGGCACATTGACGCATGTAAAAGGAGGCTTTTCACAAGAGAACAGTTAACTAAAAATGTTTCATGAAGAACGCAACCTCCATAGAACATCTTCATTACAATATAAAGCCTAATAATCCATAAACAGAAATTTTACAGTATAGATTGTAGAAGACTTTGAAAACTTCACCTCCACCCCCAGTCCAACATACACACGAGAAAAAGGTATCATTCATTTCCACCAACTTCAATTCTCTATTTCCCTTGCCACTTCTTCCTTCATAAATCATAGAGCTTTCCAGTGTTCTAGTTTTCAGCCTAGCAGAATGTATTACTTGTTTTCATCTTCTTTATCATTTTCAGGATACCTTCTTCAAGAAATCGCATTGCTTAGTTACCATGCTTTTTTCTTCATCATACATGCAATGGATCATAAAAAGTTCAAAAACTGTTTCAGCTCTTTTAAGTATATCTTCGGCTTTCCAAAGTCATTGCTCTCCAGAAAAAAGAAGCTGTTTCCTTTATGTACCCCAAAGCAGTATAGTGTTGGATCTCCACAACTCATAATTGTATGTCTTGTGAGACTCATAGCTTATGTATCTATTACTCTAATTCTATGCATAATTAACTCTATTTACACATTCAAGCTTGTCTATTTAATTCTGAACCCAAAGACACTGGAGCAAATAAAAAGGCACAAAAAAATTCCTTTCTTCATTTCATAAGCAGAAGATGTATCTAAACTAGCCCTGCAAATAAGCTCAGAGTTACTGCTCTGCTCACCAACAATAACACTTCACTCAATAAATTCTAAAAGTAATTTAACCCATTTGATTGCCAGTAATAGCAAGCTCCAAAAGGACCAAAACTAATTAAATCAATAACAATACATATATATATATGGATAGATGCTTGGTTTGGAAATTTGACATTCTGTTCAATTCCCAAAACATAGTACAATGTTAAAAATATCCAAAGCTAATCCTCTTACTTCTACCTAGATTCAAGCACCGAGCAAAGGAAACAAAAAGTCACCAAGGTTAAAAAGTGAAGCTCTCACAATGGGATTTACTAACGAGTGCAACACAAAGGCACACTATATATCAAATTCAAGTTCCACAATTTCACATATCTCAGTGTTACAAGCCTCCTGCGGCTCATCCACCATCCCCATTAAATTTCCATTACTAGGAGAAGGGAGAGATAAGAAAGCTTTCTGGCCTATTCCTGAGTTCATGAGGAATTTCGATAAGACAGCTGCCAATTTCTCTCCACACACACATCTTACAATGATCAGCCTCATTCACCTATGCTGGATGCATCTAACAAGAATTCCACACCTTAAGTTTTTCTATAATTTCCTACGAATATTACACACAGACACGTGCTTGTTACATGATGCTCTGTCCGATTATGTAGGCACACAATGAAAAGGGAAAATAGATTATGCCTGCACAGACAAACACACACACACATATTTAAAATCAAGAAAACAAACATACGTCTATAGATTTTCTGCGCAAGTCAACTAAGAAAAATCTCACCGCAGTACCAGTGACCACAAGGCGCCCGGCACGGAACATCAAAATTCCCAAAGCAAATGGGGCACACGTCATCAGCTGGTGGCTTTTCCATTAACGCCCTTTTCCTCTCTACCTCGCCAGACGTTGTCGGGGGAGGCGTCTCATTGCTTTCACTATCAGCAATTCCCGCAACTGTTTCTCTCTTGCTAGACGAAGCCATTTCCTCGGCGGCAGGCGTTTGTCCTCCTCCACTCGTCTCTCCGACGTGATGAGAATTAGGCTCCGGATTCGGGTTTTCATCTCGGATGCTAGAGAATAAATCCATTTCTTCCATTTTTTTCTAGAGTTTAATTTTCTTGTGACAGTGAATTGAGTGAAACGATGAGATCAATGTTGCACTCTCCGTGTGCATCTATGTCCGAGGGTTTCTATAATACCGCGGCAGTATCATCATCCAAGTTTTTGTCATTTCTTGATAGGGAAGCAATGGCAATTATGCAAAATTTTGGGGGGCATAACACAATTTTTTGGGCAAGTTTGAAAATTTGAAAATATTGCTTTTCCGGACACGCAATTACAGAACATGTGTTTGTCCTTTGAGGCCATGTTTTCTTGCTTTTTCCCTCAAAAAAAAAAAAAATTATTCTCCCATAACAATTAGAAAATGGGTACACATTATTTAATTATTTTTTCAAAAAATAAAATTTTAATATCAAAAAATCCTCACAATTCATTTATAAAACAAGCTAAAATCATATTTTAATCATTATAAATACATATAAATTATTTTTACCTTATAAATCCAATAAAAAAGCAACTGATTCGACATTAACAATAAAATTTGTCTTCCCCCTGAATATAGAGAAACAAACAACTCACTTTCAAATTAGTTTTCATATTTGTCCAAAATAAAAAGAAACACACGGTGTATTCTCCAAATTTTTTTCCAAAAACCTATTTTCTTAAAATATTTTCTACAATTCACCCAAAACACAAGAGAAGAGGCCCTAATTGTTTTGGACCTTCAATGAACAAGAAAATATTGAACCATTGGTAATGCTTGGTTACATTTTAATGTTTTGTATTATGTGTTTTGCAATAAGGTTGGCAAATGTGAAAGTCAGAAAAAATTAAACTATTAGTTCCATAATTTAACTGTGTGTACTTTGTTGGTATCAAACTTTTGCACCTCAACACATTTAGTCGAATTTCATTACTCTTTAATCACATTTAGTCCTCCATAAGGGTGTAAGTTGAGTCAAGTCGGCTTCCAAGTTGCCTCAGCTCAATCTGAAAAATCTCAGCTCGAGTCCGAAACTATTTAAATTTGAGCCGAGCTTATTGAGGTTGAGCTTGAAATTGAGCCAAACTTAAGTTTTAAAATGATGGCTCAAATGCTCATGAGCCCTAATATTGTTTAAAATCATATGTACATATATTAAATAATATATAAAAATAATATTCAAAAAACATGTGCCACATGTTTAGATAATTTTCAAAATATAATTTCATTTATATATTAATAAATAATAATTTATAAAATACTAAAAATAAATAGCATGATATATTTGAAAAAAATGTAAATTTTCTAATTCAAATAATTTTATAAAAATATATAACTATATAATAAAATTTCATTGTATAATATATTATATATGATTACTACGTATTTTTCAAATTTGATAATACAAGTATGAAATGAAAATTCATCATTATCTTAACAAATTTATTGTTATATTTTAATTTTTAATTTTTAAAAGTTAAAACATTAATCTTGAAATTTATAAAAAATTGATTGACTTTAAAAAAAGTGATGCTGCTATTGGATTTGCTAATATATAGAATTTCTCATGAGTTTCACATGAAATAGTAAAGATTAAATTAAGCCCAATAAGTTGGAGCTCAAGCTCACACGTTGAATGTGGAAGATGCTGGATGAGCTTGAACTTAGCTCAAGTTCAATTATGACTCAATATCTTATGAGCTTATTAAGCTCAAGCTTGAACTTAATATTTATCAATGAACTCAAGCTTAAACCTAAAATTTAGAGCTCGATGAGCTCGAACTCATGTACTTTAAAGTGAGCCAAGCTTGAGTTTGAAATTTTTGATAAGCTCAACTCAAGCTTGGCTCGTTTACAGCCTTAGTCCCCCGCCTATTTTTCCATTAATTGTCAATGGAAAAAGCCATGTGATTCTCATGTGGTAGTCTATTAACTACCTAGAAATTTGAAAAAAAAAATACCATGTGAACTACACGCTTGGGAGAAACAAAACATCTAATAAAATCAATTTCTCTCAAAATCAAAAACCCTAGTTTGCGAAAGAGAAAAAATCGTTGTCTTTTCTTTGAAAAAACTTCAAAGTAATCCTACGTTTTGATCATTTTTTTGCCCTATCTAGACGATTGCAGGTGTTTGTGTGAAAATGGCTCCCCGAATACCAACAATGCAGATGCGCGATGTAAGGAAGAATGGTGCGCGCACGTTGTTCTTGAGGAACCCACACAAGAATCACTTTGTAAACCCAAATTACTGTAAGGATTCTTTCCTTTTTTATTTTTTATAGTCTGAATGTCTGATTGCTAGGTGACAAAATGAACTTTTTAAATACACTATGTAAGATGCTTTTTTGTGTTGGTATGTGGGTCTGTGTCATCCTTGTCATAAGGCAATTTTCTTTTTTCCAGATTCTTCTATTTTTGGGGCCCAACATCTATATAATTATGCAATATACTATTGTACTTTAAGGTTTATATGTTGTTTGTGGAGAGACAAAGTTGGACTTGAACTGAACTGTGGCCATGTGTTGGCTAAAATTTGTTTTTTTATTAATTTGTGAGTTATCATTATCATTGTCCTATGTAATGCTTGTTGACTTGATTGAGAAAAAAAATCGTAGTGAAGGGTTGATCCTCTGGTTGGCTTAGTTAAAATATATCTGATAATAATCAAAGGCTTCTTCATGTTTGTATTACTTGTTAAGTTAGCTTAAATTGACTTAGTTAAAATTGACTAATTTTATGTATTGAGTTAGTTAATGTTGACTTAGTTAGATTAGTCTACTTAGGTTTTTGTTGACTTAAACTATTACTTAAGTTGATGACTTATTAAATTGTTGACTTATAGAGACTAAATTTTCTGTCTTTTTTGTTATTATTTTTGTAGATGAAAAGTCTAAATTGTGATAATTAGATTCCACCATAGGGGTCAATTAATACATAAACCTAGGGGTGTTCACGGGTCAGGTTTGGGGGAAAAATGAATCCAAACTGATTATTTGTAATTAGTTCGATTTGGTTCTGGTCTTATGATTTTTAATGCTTAGACTTAAACCATACCAATCTAATCTAGATTGGGTTGGTTTGGTTTGGGTAATTGGGTTCTCAGAGAGAGAGCCAAAGGGGGGAGGGGGAGGAGGAGGAGAAAGCACAAGTTGAATTTCTTTAGTTCTTTAATTAGAAAATTAAGACAATCAAATTATTTACAAAATATTCATCAAAATTCAAAAGTACACAGTATTGCACAAGAGCACCACAAGCCATAATCATTATAAATTATCTCCTTTTTTACCACAAGCCATGATTGATAATATAAAATTTCAAATTCAAATCTAAGTTGAACATTAAATATATGTAAAAATAACAAAAGTTATAATTTAAAAAAAATATTTATTTTAATTAAATGGTTGGGTCGGTCTAGTCGATGAATATGAAATTCAAGAACTGAATCAAATGTAATCGGGTTTGATTGAATTTAACTCGATCAAACCCGATGACATGAACCAAACCGAACCAATTAGATTGGTTCAGTATGGTTCGTTAGGTTCATCAAATCAGGTTGATCTGATGAACACCTTTGTATAAACAAAGGGCAAAATATGTGGGATGAGAGATTGGTATTTTTGATTATGTAGATCTAAGTAATATATCCATTGAGTACTTAGACTAGATGTGTGGGGAGCTGGGCTACAAAGGACAAAAGAAATATTACATATTGGTGAAGGAGAAGTTTAGGCAACTGCAGTACATGATAGATTTACTTCAAATGAGTGATGGCCATATGACAAAGAATAGAGAGTTCAACATATACTTAGATGCGATAAGAAATGAAAATTTTATTGATCATTAGCCAATGTAAAAGTTACATAACTTGTCCATTCATGAAATGAATGGAGATGATCAATTTGTGGAGAAGAAAGGAACTAATGCAGTAAATGGGAAAGATCAACTAGAGATGGAGAAATAAGATGAGCAAGTTGGACCTAAAAATAACTTGCTCCTTAAGGAAATTGTACAAGAAGAAATATTTATGCCAACTGGTGAAGATAAAGGACCAGAGCATGCAAACCTGGTGTAAGATGAAACTGTACATGATATATCACAACCTATTGTGCAAGATGAAGGACCACATGAAACAGATCTTATCCAAGAAAAATATTATTGAATAAGAAAACTCATAGTTGTAGAAGCAAGAAGGACCAAATGAGACTAAACTGTTGCAACAGGAGAATTTGGAAGAAGAACCAATTGTGCAAGAGAAAGAAATAGTAGATGAAACTGAACTATTGCAAAAAGAGACTTGGAGGAGAAAGAAGGAGCAGATAATTGTACAAGAAGAGGATTTGAAATTGAATAGTCAATTGTGCAAGAGGAAAAAGGTGCAAATAATTGTACAAGAGACGATGACTATGAAGCAACTAAAATTGATGTTCATCAAGCTAAAACTGTGCAAGAGACAGCTCTAGTACATGAAGATGTGCATGATGTACCAGCTAATGCTCAAGATGATTGGGATGATTTTCAAGATAGTAGACAACTATGCTACTGAATATGAAATTATTGGAAAAGAACAAAGAAATGAAGATATTAAGGAGAGTAATGCAGACGTAGAGAATGATGAATTGCTTGAGAGTGATCGTGAAATGGTTGAAGATGATGAATTTGAAGATGATTCACTTGACTCATATTTTGCAGAAGGGGCTCATATGGCATATTTCTCTTCATCTTAGAGGTCATCTGACTTAGATGAGGAACTTATTGAAAGTGATGATTTTGATAGTCCAATAGGATTAGATGAAGAGAAAACTAAATCCTTTCATGTGTTTAATCCAACAGAAATGTTTAAGCTAAGTTTGAGATTAGAATGATCTTCAGCAAGAATGCATTACCATGCCATGGCTACAAAAAGAAGTTCGAAAATAACAAAGAATGATAAGAGGAGAATGTATGCCAAATGTTTGGGAGAAGAATGTGAATAGAAGATTTCATTACTTGAAATTGGCAAAGGAGAGCACATGCCAAATGAGGAAGTACCATGCAAAGCATACATGTGCCACATCTTTTAGTGTGAAGAATGTGAACTCTAGGTAGTCACAAAATATGAAGACACTTTTAGGAGTGATCCCAATAGAAATGTAAAAGGCTTCAGGAATGATATCATAAGGGAACTCAAATGTAACGTCTCCAAGTCCCAAGCATACAAAACTAAGAGAAAAGCTCTAAATACCATTGAAAGCAAGTCTAGAGATCAGTACCATCAATTATAAGACTATGCAAAAGAGCTAAGAAGAAACAATCATGGGTCTATAGTTATAATAGTGACGACAGATACAATTGATGGTAGTAAGAAAAGGCAATTCAGTAAGTTTTATGTCTGCTTTCAAGCACTAAAAAAGGGATTCACTTCAGGATATAGACCACTTATAGGGGTTTATGGATGTCACCTCAAGGGCCCTCATGGTAGTGTGCTACTCATAGCTATCTCTGTGGACCCTAGCAATAATTTATACCCTCTTTCATATGCAATGGTGTATGGGGAAACAAAAAAAGCATGGGAATGGTTTCTAGAGTTGCTGAAGGAGGATTTGAACACAGTGAGGATTGATGCATTCACATTTATTAGTGACAAGCAAAAAGGTCTGGTTCCTACGTTTGAAAAAGTGTTTCTAGAGCTAAGAACAAGTTTTATGTAAGATACCTACATGGAAACATTAAGACTATAGGTTTTAGAGGATTAGCTTTCAAGAAAGTTTAGTGGAATGCAGCAACTACAACAAAAATTGCAAAGTACAACTTCAGAATGCAAGAGATAGGCAGTTTGGATGACAAAATATTGGCTTGGTTTGTGGACAAGCCTCTATATTAATGGAGCAAGTCACACTTCAGCACCTTCCTTAAGTGTTACATGCTCCTAAATAACATACATGAGAGCTTTAATAGCTAGATACTTGAAGTTAGGGAAAAACCCATCCTTATAATGTTGGAGCGAATTAGGGAGTTCATTATGGTTAAGCTTACTCAAAATAAGGACAAAGCTAGGAAGAGATGAAGTAGGAAAAAAATATGTCCAAAAATAAGAAAAATAATGGACAAGCACATTGATAAAGTTGCTAACTGCATTCCTATCAAGTCTGATGATTGGAATTATGAATTACATTGCTATGATGGAGGTAGTACATAGTGAACTTGCAAAACTACTGTTGTAGTTGCAAAAAATGGGAGCTCATTGGGTTTCCATGTAGTCATGGCATAAGTGCAATTTGCAGTTAAGGCCGTGATCCAAAGTGCTTTATTAATGAATGTTATTATGTTGACACTTTTCTTAAAGTGTATCAGTATGCAATCCTACTTGTTAATGGTTCTAGTTGTGGTCTAAAATGAGGCTAGTCCCACTACTTCCACCAAAATTTGGAAAGGGGTCTAGGAAGCCTAAAAAGGTTAAGAGATTTGAACAAGATAAACTAACCAAGAAGGGAAAGAAATGTGTACCACTAAATTGAGAAGGCTGAAAAATAAGGTTAAATGTCACTACTATGGGGATGTGGGCCATAATAAAAAGGGATGTCCTAAGAAGAAGGTTGATGATGCACTTGTTGGGGGCTTAGGAAATGCTAAAGGAACAAGTGATTCTATTCCTTCGGCAATTTCTGTTCCTAAGAGCACAATTCTAGCAAAAAGAAAGATGATAGAAAGATGAACCATTTTTTGAGTTTTTTTTATTTTGACTTGAGTTAAATTGCTTATTATGTGTCTTTGAATCATTGCAGGCAAGGAAGAGGACCAAAAACTAAGAATCAAGGCTAGGAAAAAGGAGACAAATTGAAGATAGAGTTGGAGCAAGCCAAGAAGTATCTTAACCTCTAAGTGATCCCATTCTTACTTAATGCTCCACTATAAGTGAAGCATTTGGAAGTATTGTGCCTGTTCTTGTGAGGGAAGAAAGAACATTTGTCACAATGGGAAACCTCAAAGCTGCAGTTTCTACTACTACTCAAAACAAAAGTCTGAGAGCAAGAAGAAGTGAATGGGAGGCAATTCTTGGGTTGTGCAAGATGAAATTGTACATGTGGACTAATTTGGGATCTTCGTTTGTCCATATAATTGAATATTTTTAGGATATCAGTGTTGATTTCATTTTAGTAAGTTTTGGCTATAAATTGATTTTTGGGATGGTTGTAAATGTTTTGATCATGGTGATGTTGGAGAAACATTGGATATAATGAATCTATTGATTGCAAATTGTTAATTTAATGGAATTGTTGTTGTCCCTATTTTGGTGCTATGATTTAATGGAATTGTTGATGTCAATATTTAGGTTGATGATGTCTTTATTTTGGTACTTTGTATGTTTGATTTTTTTGTTAGTTCTGGAATTTCTGGAGTTGTTATTGTTTCTTTGATTTTATTGTTGGTTCATGTTAATTTTATGGAATATTTTTTTTGGTTGAATTATAGCATCTATGTTTTGTGCGTGCTTTCTTCATTTCCAAATGCCTTAATTACATGTGCTTAACTCTTTATGCTTTGCACTTTTACTTGATATTCATTTAATCAAAATGGGACATGACTAAAGCAGAGTATATAACATCACCAATACATAATAGGTAACACATAAACCATACCTAACCTAACACTAGCAACTAGATAAAAATACAGTCCAAAAAATATTCCCTACACATAGAATACAACTACCTAATTCTACATGCCCCAATTACAACAAACATAGAGGAAGAAACACCAAGCTAGTTGCATAAACCCCCAGCACATAGTAGGTCAGCCAATTAGAAAAAGGCCACTACATGACAAAGGAAGAACATTATTGCTTCCATGGTTCTTAATCTCCATTATAGCACAACAATTTGAGTTTCTTGCTCATTTAATCAACACAATAAACCAAGGATGATTACTTTGACTCATGCACACATTAGTAGGTCTACCCACAAGAAAAAGCCACATTCTCCCCTCCCTTTGGTCATAGAGTAAGCGTGAAACCTTCGGTTGAGATTGTCATTCATCCATGAAGTCCTCAGTTGTGCAGACCGGCTGCAATTGCAATCCATTGCTCTTGTTGATGAATTTTTTATTGCTTTGGACATGTGGAAGGTTGGTGTTTTTTGTTATGCAAAATTAATTTTATGTTGGTTGGTTTTTTTTTTTCTTGTTTGCTTGGTGTATTTTAGGTTGGAAATTTGGGAATGGGGTATGGAAAGAGCTTTCCTACATTTTACAGGGGGAGAAAAAGGCACCACTTTTTCCCACCATTTCATCCTATGTGCTTTATACATGCTATATGGCCTCCAATTTAGGTCCTCACATGGCTTTTTCCATCAACAATTAACAGAAAAATGGACGGGGGACAAAATGTGATTAAAAAGTAATGAAATTGAACTAAATGTGATAAGGTACAAAGTTTGGTTTCAAAAGTATATACATAGTTAAACTGTGGGACTAAAAGTGTAATTTTTCCATGAAAGTTGTATTGGGAATGTGATGGATTTTTGTTTAGGGAGTGTTTGGTTATATTGTTCTAGGAAAACATAACCAAACATACACTTATTTTTTCTCTAAAATATTTGATACGATATGCCTATGACCAAGTTGAAACTCAAATATTTTGTGGCCGAGCTGTGACTAGGAAGATATAGATTGAGTTCAAACCATGCTGTTGAAGTTATCATCTTGACCATGAAGCACCATGATAATCCGAGTTGAGCCTGAAGCAATGTGATAAGCTGAGCTAAAACTTGAGAGGTGCAATAAGCCGAGCTGAAGCCTAAAAAGGAGCGATAAGTCGAGCCGAAGCCTGAGATGAGTGACAAGCCGAGTTGAAGCCTGAAGAGGAGCGATAAGCTGAGCTAAAGCCTGAAAAGAAATGATAAGCCAAGTTGAAGCCTGAGAAGAGTGATAAGCCAAGCTAATGCCTGAAAAGAAATGATAAGCCAAGCTGAAGCCTGAGAGGAGTGATAAGCCAAGCTAATGCCTAAAGAAGTGCGATAAGCTAAGCTAAAGCCTGAGATAATGTAGGATTCAAGTTGAATTTGAAAGATGAGCTGAAAGATGACAAGGTAGTTTGACCTTCACTCAATGCAAGATTTGGATAAGGCCACATTCCCACTCATGGCAGATTTGAAGAAATGGATGGTTACCAAGCTAGTGGACCTAGGTGTTTTACATATGGGAAAAACTACCTCCAATATAGGAGGAGGAATTTTGGTGTATAAATATATCAATGTAAAATTCACAAAAGGGGGACTCTTTATTATTAAAAAATATTTTTTTCTATTATTAATAGCTTTTTTTGGTTAAAAATCTAGGATTCTTCTTCTTTGCTCAAGAATTTTGATTATTCTAGTTTAGGATTTATTGGTGTGAGATTTTAGTTTGCATCAATTGGTGCTGTCTGTGGGAATGACTGAGTTGAGATGTGAGAAATGAAAATTTTCACATGATTAAATAGATAAGAAATTCAAGTTTCATATGTTGGAAATGAGGAGATTTTGTGTTTTGTTAGTGAAACATGTAGATGGGAATCAATACTTGATGATATTATCTATCCCCAAGAACATGAAAATGTCATCACTGTATCATTGGGATATGTTGTTGCCAAAATGCAAAGGAGTTTTTCCCAAAGAGTTTTTTGTAGGGTTGTTGGGCTACTGAAGTGTATATAAAGGGTGATTATTTGGAACTGAAACATGAGACATGAGACATCCTATGAACGAGAAAGATGAAATCTGCAAATTGGACACTAATGAAGAAGGAGACTTACATATTATTTCAAATGTTGGATCATCTAGCACCATTAAGGAGATGAAGTGGGGACCTTTCATATCTTTATCCGCAGGTAAGTTTTCAATTCATTCAAATACTATTAATGCATATAAGTTATTATTTACGTGATTATATGAACTTATCCATATATAAAATTAATTTGGGACACAAACAATTTCTTCCCAGAGCTCCCATACAAACTTGGAGTAAACATAGCGCCTTTGTGTTGTATATCAAGTGCCTTGTTGGGTAAAGATTAAATTGCTGAATAAAATGCATGAATATATCTTGTAGGACACTTTAATTCAAATATTTTTAGGTTCCTATTATCTGCAAATATTTTTTTTAAAAAAAACCATTTATCATGTATGTAAGTTTTCTATGAACAATTATTAAAATTTAGTGCTTAATTTCTCTTGTACTCAAAAAGCTATGAATGAGTGTATGCTCAGGCATTCTATAAATAATTTATTTTTAAATGTTAGAGAACTTGTTATATCACATTTACAAGATTTGTTACCAAGAAAATGAAAAAATAAAAAATAAAAATAACAATGATCGTGAATCCATTAGCCAATTGTTTTGTTTGCTTGCTATTAGTTTTGTTGTTAGTTTGCCGTATTTGGAATATAAAGGTATTGTACATGATTATTTAGATGATATTTTTGCATAACACAAACAAAGTTAAATATAACTCTCAAAAAATGGGAAAAAAAGGAGAGAGAATAGAAAGATAATCTGTTGGTTGTTCACTTAGCCTATAACTCTTCCATGCTATTATTAATAAATAGTTCGACACAATTCTTTACCCCGAGAACCGTAGGCACCTCACTAGTTGGTTGCCCATGATGCAAGTAGTAATGAGTTACATTACACATAACATAGCACAGTAGACCACCACTTAAAAGAGCAAGAGCAATGGAAGGAGTGCTCATGAATTTTTTAAGTCCTAGAACTACGATTTGCATTGGTAAACAACTTAGAAACAGTTGAAATTGTAAAAGTTCTTTTCAGTAAAAAGTTATTTTGTGGTTACTTTTCTGTTCCTTAGTCCCTAGCAGCACATAATGGATAAAATTAGCATTAAAGAATAAAAACCATGAAACAAGCAAAATAATAAAGTAGCTTCTTTTCCATTTTATGTTGAGGTGATTAACTGCCCATTCTATAGGTATGATGTGAACTACGCACATGATTTTGATGCAGAATATTTATCAAATTAGATGTGAAAAGGTTACAAATAAATTCCTAGTAAGGTCCTCTATGTAGATTATTTCTTAAACCTGGTCAAGATTTTTTAAGCTCCACATTTGGTTTAAATCAACTAGTCTTAAAAGAAATAAAGAATCTGTATAAATCAGTGTTCTTCAATATTTATACTATTAATGAGATCAAAGGCAACTTGTGTTATTTCAATATTGTTGTTTCTACTTAAACTCTTGATATTAGGTGTCAACGAATAGGAACTTGGTACAACAAGCCATAAAACAAACAAAAATAAAAACATTTCCAAGTCTACGCTAGAAGTTAGCTAGTTCTTCTCAAGGGAGGCATTGCTTGAAACGAACATGATCAAGAGGCATTTCTTATCTGAACATGCCAAGGACCCTATGTGGATTACAACGCTCATGCAATCCATTGAGATCTTTTAACATGAGATAAGTTTTTTCATGCTTTACTTAAAATTATGATCTTACTATTAATTGAAAAATTCAAAGAAAATAGTATGAATCATGCAATTATGGAATCAAATGATACTTTGTTTTCTTTGTTTGGTGAATTAGATAGGAAATTGGAATCAAGGTGACTTCAGTTAGGACGAGCTCTAAACAATCATAGCACGGATGAGTACCAAGCAAAGGCCCGAATGAGCTCGGCAAAAGAAAAACTCGAATGACTTCTAAGCAAAAAGCTTGAATGAGC
>JACGDI010005501.1:7078-32316 GCA_014898725.1 Jacaranda copaia | reverse complement strand
TATCAAAACTCGAAAGAAATTAAAAAGCACAAGTTTGGTATGTTAAAAGAATGAGTTGGATCTCGACAACATTCAGAATGAGGGTATGCTCATAGGGGTTTGAGCGTGTAGTTAAGGTGCAAAAAGTATTAGGCCCACAGTCTAGGCTAAGCTTACAACAAAAATAAAGTAGTTCCTTAAAAGAAGCAACACTCATAATTCAAGCATCAGGAGTATCAGCTTGGTCAGAAGAGAACTCATAGTCTTGACCACAGGAGAAAAATATCCAATATCCAGCCTGATCCATTGATCTCATTACATTCTTACAACTCGGCCCCAACTTTTTCTTGCCTTAGCTTTGTCTTTACATCCTCTGGCTCCTACTCAATCCTGGCATCCTCTTCATCCGAGTCAGGAAGACTACAATCTAAACATTACACGTTGCTACTTGTGTGCACTACCCATCTCTGTGATGCCCCTGCTCTCTAGCTAGTCAAGACATATGTATATACCATAATGATAATATTTCTGGGTTTTCTTAGGTATTCCATTCATGATTTCAGCTTGGATTCTTATGCTTCAGTCCAAAAACAAGCACACTTGTCTGTGAATTGATTTAAAGGGGGAGTGTTGATACGATATGCCTATGACCAAGCTAAAACTCAAATATCCTATGGCCAAGCTGTGACTAGAAAGATATGGATTGAGTTCAAACTATGCTGTCGAAGTCATCATCTTGACCATGAAGCACCATGATAAGTCGAGTTGAACTTGAAGCAGTGTGATAAGCCAAGCTGAAGCCTAAGAGGTGCAATAAGTTGAGCTGAAGCCTGAAGATGAGCAATAAGCCGAGTTGAAGCTTGAGAGGAGCAATAAGTCGAGCTGAAGCCTGAGAGGTGCAATAAGCTGAGCTGAAGCCTGAAAAGGAGCGATAAGCCAAGCTGAAGCTTGAGAGGTGCAATGAGCCGAGTTGAAGCCTGAAGAGGAGTGATAAGCCGAGCTGAAGCCTAAAGAAGTGTGATAAGCCGAGCTAAAAGCCTGAGATAGTGTAGGATTCAAGTTGAAATTTGAAAGATGAGCTGAAAGATGACTAAGGTAGTTTGACCTTCACTTAATGCAAGATTTGGATAAGGCCACATTCCCACTCATGGCAGATTTGAATAAATTGGTGGTTACCAAGCTAGTGGACTTAGGTGTTCAACATATGGGAAAAACTACCTCCAATATAGGAGGAGGAATTTTGGTGTATAAATATATTAATGTAAAATTCACAAAAGGGGGACTCTCTATTATTAAAAAATAATTTTTTCTAATATTAATAGCTTTTTTTGGTTAAAAATCTGGGATTCTTCTTCTTTGCTCAAGAATTTTGATTATTCTAGTTTAGGATTTATTGGTATGAGATTTTAGTTTGCATCAATATTAAAATGAATTTTCCCAAAATACCCTATCATACCCTTCATTGTTCCCAAAACATTCTCATTTTTCATCATATACATACATATATATCATATATATTATATTATATTATTATTATAAAAAAAAAATTACACCATTTCATTTTCATCCCAAAACCCAACAAAAAAGTATTGATTTAACTACTACAGTAAAAAATGCCTCTCCCAAAACATAAATAAATATACTAAAACTGCAAAATAATTTTTTAACTATTTTTCAAAATATAACCAAAAATTCATTAAATTTCCCAACACAACTATCACTTTCTTCAATCTCACTTTCAACATTCATTCTTTCAAAATACATATTAAAATCATACAAAAAACATAACCAAACATTGTCTTATATTTTTGGGAATACTTAGAAAATTATTTTGGGGAGTTTTGGTATGTTTGGCTTTGTTTGGTTATGTTTTGGGCATTTTTTGAAAAATATTATGGGAGGAGTGTGATTTGAGAATTAAATTGAGAAAATGTGCCAACTTTTTGGTTTTGTTCTAGGAAAACATGGAGAATGAAATGATTTATTTGGAATTATTTTATAGAAGATAAATTTTACTATAAATGTCAAATTAGTTACTTTTTTATTGAGTTTATAGGGTGAAATTGTATTTTTAAATTTAATATATGTATATAAATGTGTGTGTGTGTGTGGATGATTGTGCTTGTATATATATTTGTAACGATTAATATTTATTTGTGGGAAAATGCTATGTAATTAATTTAATTTTAAATTTATTTTAAAATATTTTATAATTAAAAAATTTATGACATAACAATTGAATACAATGAATAAAAGCAAAAGAAATTAAAATAATAACATTTAGTTATAAAACCATATTTAATGATAATTAAACAAAAGAAAATTGTTAAACATATTATTATGCACTATTAATTAAATAAATTTTTCAAAATTTCTATACTTAATAATATTAAAAGTAATTAAGTAATATTTGAAATAATATTGATAATATTTTAATTAGCATGTAATCATTAATATATTTACTAATTTAAATAATAATTTAGGTAAACTTAGTTAATAATATATTTACTAGGAAATATATGAGTTAACGTAAACATGTATTATATTTAAAATCTTATTTATTAATATATTTACTATTTAAATAAATAATTTAATATAAATTGATAACAGTTAATATAAATACTATTAAATAAAAAATAAAATTACATATTAACCATTAAATAAAATAATTGTAATATACTTAACATATTTAGTTTGTAATTAGTAAATAATAAATTGAATTATAAATTGGTAAATAATATATTTTATTTGAAAATAGAAAAATGAATAAAATCTTATTTTGAATTACAATTAATTTTTTTAAAAATTTTTAGGTGATTATGTTAATTTTTTATAAATATTTTATTCAATATTTTCGATTGTTTAAAAATTTATTGCACTATATTTAATTTTTTAATTAAATGTATAGCTAAATATAAAAAAATAAAAAATATTAATTAGTGAAATTTTAACATTTTTATATATAAATATATAGATGTGTGTGTGTGTGTGTGTGTGTGTGAGAGTAAAGTGAATTGACAGAGTGAGAAATAAATGAGCTGATGTGAATGGTAGAATGAGAAAATGAAGGAATAGGTGTGCCTTTTTTGGTATTTGGGGAGTATTTTGGGTAGAAAAAATATATTTTGGGAATGTAACTAGGGTAATGAAGTTGTTTGTTTGGTATTATTCTGGAACTTGAAAAATATTTTGAGAAAACAAAACCAAACAAGCCATTTCTTTATATTTTGGAGGAAGACTATTTTTATTGTAGTGGTTAAATCAATACTTTTTTATTGAATTTTTAGGTGAAAAAGAAATTGAGTAATTTTTTATGATAAGAATAATAATAAAATATATATATATATATATAATATATATACATATATATATATTAGAAAATTGAGAAGTTTTGGGAATAATAAATAATAAAAAAGAGTATTTGGAAAAACTTAATTTGGCATTTTGTGAAAAAAGGATGTATATTTGGTTATATTTTAGCAAAACAAAATTGTTGTGCCAAAATGTAACCAAACATAGACACCTTTTGGCACGACAATTTTATCTATGTTTGGTTGCATTCTGGCATAACAATTTTGGTTTGTCAAAATATAACCAAACATGCATCCTTCTTTTTCCTCCAAAATGCCAAATTAAATTTATAATTTGGAGCAAATAAAGCTCTCCATATCCATTCACATCGTGTAAGAAAATTTTTTAACAAAAGCACAAAGAACTCAACTAATTAACATTGACACTTTTTATTAACATATTTTGTCGTATTTCTTTTTTCATCATTTTTTCCCTCTTCTTCTCTTTATAGAATAGATGTTTTTACTTTGTGGTTTACTATTGATTGGAAATGTTTACCAAGTTCTATGTAAACTATAACTTCCCTATGATTATATATTACCAATATGACATAACCCATATTATTTAATAATTTAATAATTAATATATGCCACATATTAATATTCCTGATGATGAATAGTTTGATGATATTTTGGGCTTTAATCCAATCTAATTGACCAGATAAGAGGTTGGGAAAGACGTGTAATGTATAGTTAGGTTCAATTCTGCAACCAATAGCACACATCAAGCTAGTCAAGATGCCCTTAGCCAAGCACTCCAACGCTCAAGTCAGTATTTAATCAAGTGGATAATTGAGCAGTAGTGAGGGCTTTAAGTAATAATGAGCATACCTTGCTGTAGGGTGATAATGTTGTATTTGTAACTTTTCTAGAGAAGATGATATGTCAATGATGCCCTTGCATATACAGAGAGGGCCTTTGTCTTCACTAGAAAATCTGTAGGTCTTTTCCCTTTTGTGTACTATTTCAAGTGGCACCTCCTCTAGCTTTATAGGACACAGCAGTATGAAGAAGGTGTGCACTACCCTAGTGCTGCAAAAAGGTGGTATTGGAGATGACACTCCACCTATAAGAGCATTTAATGTGATAAACAGGTGGTCGCAGGGATGTTTTAAATCAACCACACTCTAGTCAACTGGGTAAGGTGTCAATACTCATCTTGGTAGAATGGCCTAAATGAGGTTGGACCTGGTCAATCACTAATGGGCTGGGCCTGATAGCCAATTGGGTTGTCCTACGTCATATCTTTTGCCTGATCAAGTGTTTTTAGGTTAGGCTTGTTGAGATATCCCATATCATAAGTTACTTTGACTCCCGAGTCCTAATCGAGATGTTCGATGAGAATGAATGGGAAGTTGCTGGTTTGTAAAACCTATATACACTTGATGAGGAATTCAATGCATGGGTCATGTTTACATTTCAAAAATTGATTAGGGTTTCAATGAATTTAATGCTTCAATTACATCAAGTAGTGCAAAAAATCAACCGACATATGTGTATTAATTAATCAATAGCCGATTGTTTTATCTAGTTAAGCTATTTGCTAGCTGGGGCCTATAAATAGGTGCAGTGAAAAATATTCATTCACACTTTTATAGTAGCTTAGGATGTCAAATTCTGCATTTTGCTGCTTTTCGCACTAATTGAATTTGATTTAACCTTACTCACTTTATAAGTCTTCTGTGATCTTGAGCAAGTTTTATTTTTCTTCATTTTGACCATATTTTCATAGTAAATATGTTGAGAGTGTTTGGTGAGGACAATGATGAGGGGAGTGATAGTAAGGAGACCTGATCAAATGTGGGTTTGACCAAGAGGGTAGATAGCTCAACTTGCGAGTCTAATGAGTCTTTAAGGGACAGCTTAACTTCGTCTAGCACTTCAAGTGATACTTGTGTCAATGCTAGGGGTAAGGTTGGGCCAAGTCAGCCTCCTATGTCTTACAACCGATTATTTACACCTGACCACTAGAGTGAAATCATAACTAAGATCATAGATAAGGATCTCAAGCTAATTAAGCAATTATATCACATTCCCCCAAGGTTTGAGCTAATCATCCCTGGACCCATTGTTAGGATTCATCAACCTCTCATTGGTTGCATAATAGTATTCGAGGATGCCATGAAGTGTGGGCTCAGGTTTCACCTAGCAAATCCATAATCGACCTCCTAATTGATTTGCAAGTTTGCATAACCCAACTTTTACCAAACTGTTTCTTAACTTTGTACAACTTTGTAGTTTTAATGGTATTACATGACCAGCCCCCAACTTTTGCCAACTTTTCTAATCTTTTCCACCTCCCGATGTCTCAAAAGTTGAGTAGCACTGAGGAGTCAGGCTTTTACTACCTCATACCCTGCCTTCATCAAAAGTTTTTAGTAACCCCCTCTTTCTCACATGGCCAAAAAATGGTACTTCTTTATTCGAGCTCTGGGTGGGGTAAGGTTTCACATTCCTAGAGAGTAGCTGAAGGGGCATGTTAAGAAACCTAGGAATGAGAACCCTACTTGGCCCAATACCTTTATTTAGGACTTAACTCAATTTGGCCAAATAAAGGTGTCAGGGCATATTGAAGAGAAGAACTTGGTGCTCACAAGCTTATCGCCTGCTCAACTAGATATGCCAGCTGATGTTTAACTAGGTAGATGCCCTTATTAACTTTTGGGGATTATATGCTCAACTTTCTGGTTGATGGTAATGCATTTGTTTTCTTATGTTTTAGATTGAGCTAAAATTATGAATTATACACATCAACAAGCAATGACACTCCAGTAGAGGGCACACAAGCACCGTCAAGCTGCTGCTCATCGAGTGGCTACCTCTCATATTGCTCCGCAGCCCCAAGTACTATCGCTTGCTTTGTAGCAAGCTCGACCAGATCCTATTGAGATAAGTAGCCCCGTGTCTCAACAAAAGAGACCAGCTATCAAGTAGCCTGGACCTACATAAAAGAAGACTATATGGAGAAGAGAAAAAGAAAAGCTAAGGGGCCCACTCTCTTCAAGCCTCGACCAGATGGTGACTTATTTCTACTACCCAACTTTTCTTCCCCATGGTTCAAGACCAACGTCCCAATTTAAAACTCATTGTCAATGATGATAACGTGGCTGACTAAAGCTACTCTCCTTAAAGTGATGATAGTTGGACTTTTCATATCCAACCAAAAAAAATACTGGAGATGAGCTTGCTAGAAACCCTAAAAGCATTCACGTATCACACAAATATGGTAAGCGCCTAGTTAAGTGTTATTTGTTTTATCTAGGTTTATGTTTAAGTTTCTCAACTAAACTCGTTGCTGTTGTAGGTAAGCTAGATGGGCTATCATATGTATTGGAGGTTGGAGTTGGCCTTAGGTGATTAGGAAAAGATCCTGAGAGAGTAGAAGAATGTTGAGGATCTGAAGACTCGACTTGATTTTATACAATCGAGTATCAACCAGATGACCTAATAGGTCAAAAAAAAGGATGTGCAGCTGCTGGCTACTATTATTAAAAAAAGTGACATAGAGAAGTTGCTTTAGGTGGTGAGGTTGGAGGACGAGGCCTTGCATAATGTTGGTCGGGTGTATAGGTATAGAAACACGAGTAGGTATGCTTGAGATGAGTTCTTCAAAGCATTGCCAAACATAAGAAAAGAAGCAGTACAGTAGTTCATGTTGTGTTTGGCGTTCCAAGATGCCAGTGTTGTCTTCACGATTAATGATGGGAAAGATGCCTTTGACAAGGCTGTGAAGTAATTAGAGTTTATTGGGTATCAATTTCCACTTAAGGATAAAGGCCATTTGAACTTGTTTCTAACTAAGCAACTTGAGGATTATCCTGACCTATCCCCTATCGATGAGAGCATGCCCTACAAAAAGCGCTGGGGCCGTAACTAACCTAAAGTTGATCTAAGTGGCAAAGGAATTCACTTTTGCAAATGAATCTACCAATGAAATCAAGAATGGCAAGGTTAATGTGATGCATAGTTCCCTTCTGGTAACTGCATATTTCTAATCGATGAGACTAGTCTTTCTCGACCCGCGGGTTCAATTCAACTAATGCCAATTTTGCACCAGCACTAGCACTCGAGCAAAAGGTTGAAGGCCCTCTGACCATTATTCATGTGACTTCTAGTGATGAGCTCAGTCACAGTATTGATAAGGTCATGGCAACCCAAGCTAGTGGTAGTGAGGGTGCCAGGTCGGGTCGAGAGTATAGCTTTTTCTATCTGTTTATAAGATCAGTTTATATTCGCCCTATGAGGCATTTTGATCAAATGTATGAACAACTTCCATAATGTAAGCACAAATTATACTGCTATATAAAATATCAAACTTTTGGTCATTTTTATTGTCGATTTGCCTCTTCCCTTTTTCTTACTTTAATTCTTTCAAACTGATTGCACCAATGAGTAAATAAGTATAACCTTCCTTTCTTGTAACTAGTTGGATAGTGCAATCTTTTAACAAACTGAATGGGCAACATTTAATTGGTTTTTAACCAAGTGAATGTTTGATTATGAGGTCAACGTTTAGAGAAATAATTGAATAAATCTAAGGATATTTACATCGACTTGATCTATCTAAAATTGGTTTTGAAATAGTCTTCATAATCAACTACTTGGTCAACTTGAGACAATCTCTTCTTAACCAAACGAATAGGCCTGATGCCTTGGTCGATTATAGTTTGACTTAAATTAATTTCAAGCTCCTGTTTAAGCTTTGCGTCCTAATGTGTATGCCTGTGCAACAACTTAAAGATAATGATTAACTATATGGCCAATTTTAAGTTGTGTTCGATCGTGGTCAACTTTATTAAATTGACTGCAAGTTATTGTTTAATCCTTGCATTGTAACGCATGCATTTGTTGAGTAACCTTAGTTATCCTATTGGTAGCATGGTCATTTTTGAGTTGTGTTCAACAACATAGTTGATTTTGCACAATTCATTCTTTTATCATGTTAAGCTAGAAGCCATGGTTGTTGTAGGAAACTGATATGTGGTTGATGATGGGGTTGACTTTAAAATAATTGACTCATTTATTAATTTGGGCTTGAAGCCATAGTTTGCAGTTTGAAACTGATTTGTGATCGGCTATAAATAATTTATTCGTTTATTAAGTTAAGCTAGCAGCTATGGTTACGGTTTGAAACCAATTTGTGGTCGACTATAGGGTCGATTATAAATGATCGACTCATTTATTAATTTAGGCTTGAACCCAAAGTTTGCGATTTGAAATCAATTTGTGGTCAACTATAAATGATCAACTCAATTATTAATTTAGGCTAGATGTCATCGTTGTTGATGAGAGTGAGTAGCCACTGAAATATAAGTCATCTTTATTGATTTGGAATCATATTATAAAACTATTAAGTAGAGACCCTAATCTCTTTACACATAAATTTTTTTCAAGTTCATTGCATTTTGTGGTTGAGAGAGCTTGTTTCCATTTATATCCACTAGTCAACAATAGTTGTGCTTTGCAACTTTGACCACCAAGTATGGGCCTTCCCATTTCAAATCGAGTTTACCCACATTTTTTAATACTTCAATTTTTTTAGGATGAAGTCCCCTACTTTAAAGCTTCTTGGTCGAACTCCCTTGTTGTAATGTTGGGCCATCTTTAACTTGTATCTTTGTATTATTGTTTATGCCTATTAGCATAGCCCATCGATTATTTTGAGGACAAATTCTTTCTCAGACTTATTTCTAATCGGGTTGTGGTGGATTACTTGAGCTATGTGTTGAATCAATTTTGTTGGAATGACTACTTTCGACTCGTAGACCAGACTATAAGGACTATGGCCTATGATAGTTCTAGGAGTGGTTCTATACACCCACAACACCCCAAGGAGGTCACCCACCCAACTCGCTTTAGATCATTCAGGTTAAGCTTTGAGGCGGTCTAAGACAGTCTTACTTGTAACTTCCATTTGCCCATTTGCCTGAAGGTTCCCAAATGAGGTAAAATGTTGTTAAATTCCCAGGCTTTCGCACCAATTCCTCATGTTCCTGCTCTGGAACTGCATTCCATTATCTAATATTAATACTTTGGGCAAACTAAAATGGCAAATAATATTTTTCCGTAAGACACTTCTGATGATCGTGTTAGTTATCTTCGGGACCATCTCTACTTCGATCCACTTTGTAAAGTATTCGACTGCAACAATCAAGAATTTCTTTAACCTTTGGTTTTTGTGAAGGAGCTAACTATATTTATCTTTCACTAGTTGAATGGCTATGTGATCTGAACCGGCACTAACATTGATACAAGCTGATGAGGTATGTTGGAGTGCACTTGGCCGGATGAGTTTTTTCTAGTGAAATTGATAGCATCTTTCAGTAAAGTTTGTGAGATATACCTATGTCCAATGACTTTATGGACCAAAGGCTGTCCTCTTGAGTGATTGCAACAGATTCCTAAATAGGCTTCCTATAAGACCTCCCAAGCCTACTCTGGTGTCAAGCACCTCAATGGTGGTCTAGAGAAGAATCTCATGTAGAGCTAACCATACTCGTCGAGAGCGAATTTTGCTACTCAGCCTCTAAGTCTAAGTGCTTGTACTTTATTTTTAGGCATTTTTTCTTTCCTTAGGTAAGCCTTTATTTTATCTTGCCAAGAGGGAGTTGATTCTTGGATTTGCCTGATTAAATTCTTATCAAGACCACCTATAGTAAGTTTGTCGATGACCAAAAATGTGATGGTTCTATCCCTAGTTCTTTCTATCAAGCTAGCAAATTTTGACAGGGCATCTATCCTTTCATTTTCTGATCTAGAAACTTAGCTAAGGGTGAACATTTTAAATTGTTGCTACAACTTCTTGACCTCAACCAAATACTTGCTCATCATAGCCTTCTTGGCCTCAAAATTTCCTTTAAATTGCTCTACGATCAACTATGAATTAGTAATGGCTACCAGCTGCTTGACTCCCCTATCGACAACCATTCTCATACCAACAAAGAGGGCCTCATATTCTACTTCATTATTGGTGGGGGGGTAGTCAAGTTTAATGACGAAGTTATACTCCTCGGCCTATGGAGAGCTTAGGGAAGTGCCTATTCTTTCTCCTGAGGATGTTGTTGAGCTATCGACATATAAAGTCTAGATGAGGAAATCTTTATCAAGTTCATTAGGCAAGTCGAGTCGTTCTGCCACAAAGTTTACTAACACTTAGGCATTTATGGCAGTTCGAGGCTGGAAAGTGATGTTAAATTCACATAACTCAATGGCACATTTTGTCAACCTTCCCAACATGTCTAGTTTCAACAACACTTATTTCAGCGGTTGGTTCATTAAGACATAATTGAGTAAGATTGAAAATAGGGCCTTAATTTCCTAGCTACAGTGACCAAAGCAAGAGTGAACTTTTTGATCTCCAAGTAATTGTGTTACTGGCCTTACAAAGCTTTGTTGCTGTAGTATACAAGTCAGTGGGTGCCATGTCTGTTTGATACCAAAACTGAATCGATTGTTGCTAACAAGATTGCCAGATAAATGTGCAAAACCTCTCCAACCTCAGGCTTAGCTAGCATCGACGATGCTAATAGGTATTGCTTCAATTCAACCAAGGCTAGATCATATTACTCCATCTATTTGAACTTCCACGCATTCATAAAAATTTTGAATAATGATAAGCTTTTTTCCACTAGTCGAACAATAAATTGCCCCAAAGCTATGATCCTTTTGACTAGATGTTGCACATCTTTAACTATTTAGGGAGGTAAGATGTCCAAAATTACTTGGATATTTTGTGAGTTTGCTTCTATTCTCTCTTGACTAACCACGTATCCCAAGAATTTTCCCCCTTTCACCCCAAAAGTGCATTTATTGGGATTAAGTTTCATACTAAATGCTCTCAATATTGAAAATGTATGATTGAGGTCGGCTAAATGGTTTTGCTCTTTCTATGTTTTAACAATCATGTCATCAATGTAGACTTCCATGGTCCTTTCGATCTCATTTTTTAACATAAAGTTCACAAGTATTTGGTAGGTTACACTTACATTCTTGAGCCTAAAAGGCTTGATGAGAAAATAGTATACACTATTAGGGACCATAAATGAGGTCTTATCCTTATCTTTAGAGCCATAAAAATTTGATAATAGCCTTGAAATGCATCCATCATACTTAAAATATCACAACCAACAATAGAATCAACTAATAAATCTATGTGATAAAATGGGTAAGGCAAGTAAATATTCTTTAGGACAAGCTTTATTCAAATCAGTAAAGTCATTACACATTCTCTATTTTCCCTTATTCTTAAGGACAAGGACTCATTACAAAGCCAACTAGGATATTGAATTTCTACAGTGTATCCTGCCTCTAATAGCTTGTTCATCTCTGTCTCTATTATTTAGCATATTTTAGCATTGAAGATCATGGTCTTCTGCTTGACTGGCTTGAATGAGGGGTCCATGTTCAGGTGGTAGACAATGATGCTGGGGTCGATTCCTCGGAGGTCGGTAGCTTTCCAAGTAAAAATATAAATATTTTTTTCTGAGGAAATCAACCATTAAGCATTCCATGCTGCTACCCATATCAGTCCCAATCCTTATGGTCTTGTTGGGATTCTTAGGCTCAAGCTCGATAGTCTTGAACCCCCTAATTAATTCAACCCTAGTCTCTTCTAGCTTTCTCTTCTTATTCTGCTATCCCTCTTTAATTTTGTTACTAGGATGTCCCCAAAGGTTTCATTTTTGGTCGAGCTTTCTACTCATTGACCTTGATCAAGATGGTGTAACATTGCCAAGCTTTCTTCATATTGCAAAGTAATTCACCAGTCCTAGTAGCTATAAGAAATTTGACCTTCATATGGTAGGTCAATATAATAGCCCTGAAGTCATTTAGCACTGGTCATCGAATTATAGCGTTATAAGCACAAATGACATCAACTACTAGGTAATTGACCATGAGTGTCCTTTGCTATGGAGCTTCACCAAATGAGCTACACAAGTTTAAAAGCCCTTCAGGGTTTATCTCAGATCCTCCAAATCTGACTAATGGGGTGCGCATAAGCTCAAACTTTAGCTTTCCCATTTTCATTCTCTTTAATGTTCGCAAAGCTGTCATTGTTGGCCAAAACCTTTATGACCTCAAAGTTAGGTATTTCAACTGATACAATAAGAAGCCAATCCAGCTATTGCTAGTGCCCTAGTTCTCAATGAGCGAGAGGTCAGTTTTAGAAAAAGAGATAGGTAATGGTGGAGAGTTGGAAAACTATTTTGATTGAAGATGACTTAGTGGATTCCAACCTCATCTAGTTCTGTCTTCTTGCTGACTTAGAGTTCTCTTCCATCAGGCCTCCAACAATGGTGTCGATCATGCCTCTATGAGGTGGTTGCAGATCATTGACATGTTTTTTTTCTTTGTCCTTTTTCCTTAAGCTAACCGACTTTTCTCTACAAGGAGTCTGGTTGGTTTGGCCCTATTCTTATCTGGTTTTTTCATTGACATATCTCTTCAATTGTCCTTATCAAATCAACCTCTCAATCTTATTGTATAGATTGAAATAATTCTCTATGTTATGCTCTGTTGCTCGTGGAAATAGCAATATTTTTTTGATCTCTTCAATACCTCAATCTCAATCAACCTCTTAGGCTTTTTGATGAGGTTATCATGCTAAATGGTAAACAACACTTCTTTCCTAGTAGTATTCAATGGTGTGTAGTTGTGAAATCTTTTAATGGGAGATCGATGACCATCCTTATGCTGTTTGACATCTTTCTCCTCAACTTTCTTCTTGTCAGTGTCTAGGTTCCCAAATTTCAATTTGTTCAAATCCTATTAGGTCATGTACCTCTCAATGAGGTTAAGTAGTTATTCCATTGTCCTCCATCTCTCTCTAACCAACATATTAGCATACTCTTTGTGTCGAAGATCGAGGAACAACACATCAATTAGAAATTCTATTTAGGGATTGTCAATCTTCAACACCTCTATGTTAAACCTAGTGAAAAAAAATCACAAAGGGACTCTCCCTCATTCTACTTAGCTATATGCAAATAAGTGTGATAGAGTTTTACTTTCCTTCAGCTAGCAAACTAATGGAGATATTTATCACAAAGCTCATCATAAGAGTAAATCGATACTGGCTTCAACTTGACAAACCAATCAAGTGTAATACCTTGGAATATGGTGACCAACAATTAGGCATGAATGTACTTATTATGCCCATAAACCTATATCATGCGTTCAAATTGGAGTAAGTGATCATTTTGGTTGGATGAGCCATCATACCTAGGTAAGCCAGTCAGAACCTTGGTGTTAATAGCTATGTGCTCGTCGATTATCTCATGTATGAATGATGACTCTCGCTCACAGTAAATTCATGGTGCATTGTCATAGTGGGGGTTCCTTTCTATGTTCCTTTTAGATATCTCCTCAAGACATCTATTTAGTTGTTACACTTGGTAGGACACTTCTACCTATTCTATTTAATTAGCTTTGGATAGATTTTTATTCGTTTGAGGTCATAATCTCTTCACCCTATCAAGTTGCTAGGCTCGAATGGGTCGAGCAAGGTGATCTACAGAATTAGCCACTTCTTCCTAAGGGTTTGGTATGGTTTTTTCCTATGGAAAGCATCCTAGGTTATCCTCTCATCGAGTAAACAGATGTCTTATCTCTAGTCTGCACCGATCCTCTCTTGGGGACCTCTCCTCGTGTTGTGAAGGTTGGGGAATGGCATTAGTGACTGGTCTGGGTATATTATTACACTTATTGAGGATAGCTGATAATTGAGCAAAGATTTAGGCTGATTTCTGCTCGCTTATCAACTGCATTAGTTGAGGCATAATTACGGTTACTACTTGTTCTAACTGTGAGCTAAGCCGTATCTTGTTCTTGTTGGGTTTAAAGATGATTAGTTAGGGACTTTCTATTCTTCTCCCTCTCAGAAATGGCTCGCCTTGTGTTAATCATTTTTATCTCAATTACGAACTCAAAAACCCAGAGATGGACCTAAAATAATGATGGTGTGAACAATTTGGTGATATTTAGAGCTTTGTTCTAATTCAATCAATCAGATAGGAGATCAAGAAAGAGGTGTGATGATATAGTTGGGCTAAGTCCTGTAACCAATAGCATACATCATATTAGCCAAGGTACTTTAAGCTAATGTATTCTTATGCTCAAGTTAATGTTTAATTGAGTAGATAATTGAACAGTAGAGTGAGGGCTTTAAGTGATAATAAGCATACCTTTCTGAATGGCGAGAATGGTGTATTTATAGCCTTTATAGAAAGGATGATATGTCAATGGTGTCCTTGCATATATAGAGAGGGCCTTTATCTTCACTTGGGGACCCTTGGGTCTTTTCCTTTTTGTATACTATTCCAAGTGGCACTTCCTCTAGCTCTATAGGACATGGCAGTATAAAGGAGGCATGCACTACGTTGGTGCTATAGAAAGGTGGTACTTGAGGAGACACGCGCCCAGTAATGCGAAGGTATGCCACCTATCAAAGCATTTAATGTAGCAGAGAAGTGGTCGTGGGGCTATTCTAAGCTGCTCTAATAGACCTTTTAGGGTTGAGATGCATACTCCTCTGTAAGTCTTCTATGCATGCTCTTGTCAAGGTGATGGAACTCTATTGGATTCGAATGTCTCCGTGATTGAGGACTGAATAATTATTTTCAATCTAATCGACCACATTTTGGCTGATTGGGTAGGGTATCAATACTCATCTTGGCATAATAGCCCAAAGGAGCTTAGACTTGGTTAATCATTAATGAGCTAGGCTTGATAGTCAATTGAGTTATCCCACGTCATATCTTTTACCTAATCGAATGTTACTAGATTGGGCCTATTGGACTACCTTATATTAATTCCATATATGCACTATATATTAAGATTTTACAATATTATCGCATAATATCAACATGATAAAATTTACATGAGATTGTAACCTAAATAAACTAAAATTAGCCTATATTTGTTTATTCAAAATAATAAAAGCAATCTTAAACATACTTAAGTGGGTGTCGTTTGCTATGTTCTATTTTCTTCTCCTTAATCCCTCTCGCATTAAAGAAAAAACCTTAATCATGCCAACTATAGTTATAAAATAAAATTAATATACTGGTGGAGTAATTATTATTGATGGTGATGAGGAATATCTTAAGAAAACTCGCTAGTAAAGTCTTCATCACTTGTTTTTTTTGTAGTTATAGGTGTTTAATCTTTGAACTACATATTAAAATTTTAGGCGATAATGAACAAAGATTTAGAGTTCATTTGGATATGTTTTCAAAGTCATTTTCTATTTTCTATCAAATTCAAAAAGTGAAAAATTAATTATGAGTTTTGATTTGAAAATAGAATATTGTTTGGATATTTTGTTTAAAATAAAATAATTGTGCAGGGTTGAAAATGATATGGATTTGTATATTGTTGTGTTTTTGTATTAAAAATTGAGTAAATAAGAGTAGCGAAACATGGGGTGTGAAAATGAAGAGAGAGCGTAAATGTGCGTTTGAAAAAATAATTTGAGAATAAAAATATCAGTGAAAATGAAAGAAAAATTAATAGCTTTCTATTTGCATTTCAAAAGAAAATAAAAAAGATAGTGTAAACAAAAACCAAATAAGCACTTATTTTTTGTTGCTTATACATAAGCTTGGTGTCCATTTATGTGCTTAGGCCGCATTTGATGCATGTGGTTAGTTAACAACAAAGATCGTGTTGTTGGTTTATATAGGGCAGATTATAAATCTACTATCTTGTTTGATGTGTGAGATTGCATCTAGAGATTAGGGGCCACTACAATCTCACCTAATCTTATTATATGTGTTTGATTCATTCAACTATTTTACTCTTGACTGTCTTGCCCTTACACAACATTTAGCACCCCTCGTCCCTCCCCTCTTGGTAGATGGACTTCACCTAACTCCCCTAATCTGCCATTTTACAAAAAATGAACAAAAATCAACTACTCAATTTTGAAGGCCACCACAACTTTTATGGGAAACAATTCAACAAAAAAATGGAAAAAAGAAAGGTAAACAGTATCTAAATTCAAAAAAGAGCACCGCAATCTCAGGCCCTAACAGATTAAATTTCCACTGTGTTTAGGTAACTTAATTCCATGGAGTACCTATTGCTAGGGTTCATTGCTGAATTTGGGAAATAGGTGAAGGAAGGCTGTTGACAGAGAGAAAAAATAGGGGGTGAGGAAAATGATGAATAATTATGTAGAGGACAAATATGTACAATTATTGATGTTAGTAGAGGAGAAATGTGTAAATTTGCTGAAAGCCAGATTGGAACATCCCCTGCAATTATCCAATTACAGCCCAGAGGCCGGTTTTTTAATAGTGCCCAATAGCTTCAATAGTAGCTAGCCAGATATTAATTGCAGGTTGGCCTGCAATTCTTATGGTGCAAATCAAACAAGACACTACATGAAATTAGCCCATTGTATGAGGGCTATTGGCACACATCAAATGAGCCCTTAAAAGATTCATGATTATTGATACGGTGGGTAGATGTTGATGATGTAACATACGTATCTTCCTTTTTAAAAGAATTTTTCCCTCATGTACATCATTGGGAGAAATTGAATGTTGACATTAGAAATCGATATTGAAATTTGAATCGATGATGTTCTATTTATATTTTACATGATTGTCGTATTTAACCATTAATTTAACAATCGATGGCAGGTGCCTACACGCCTACTCCCTTTGGGTTTGCAACTGCCCTTTACACAACTAGGGATTAAGAGGGTGAGAAGCACACTTGCTCCCTTAATGCTTTCCTAGGCGTCTGCGCTCTTATTTTTTATTATATTTATCTTTTTTATTTTTTATTTCCTTCTTTCTTTTTATTTTGTCTCTTTCTTTGGATGCAACAATTGCTTATCCTTGGATTTCCTCTTTTGTGGGACACCCATAAAGCCTTTGGAAACTTTTGCACTATGTGAATAATTTTTTTAAAAAAAATTATAAAGGTTCATGTTTTGAAAATTATCTAGGAAATATTTGGGTATGTTTTCCCAAAACAAAATTATTTTGAGAAGCTATAATCAAATATATCCTCATTTTTCCTCCAAAACACAAAAAATATTTTTTCAAAATATTCTCTACTATCCTTCACTATCCCCAAAACTTTCTCATTTTTCAATATATACATACATATATTATATATTTTTTTTTATTATTCTAACACTAAAACAATCACCCAATTCCATTTTAACCCCAAAAACCTAACAAAAAAGCATTGATTTGATTGTTATAGTAAAAAATATCTCTCCCTAAAATATAAATAAACATACTAAAATTATCCAAAATCAATTTTTAACTATTTCTCAAGACATAACCAAATATCAATTATATTTCCCAACACAACTTTCACATTCTCCAATAATTCATCCTCCTAAAATACATAATAAACACATGATAAAATCATACAAAAAACATAACCAAACATTACCTTGGGAACTTTAATAGGCTTTACGCACCACGAACAACTTTGTGGTGCCTTACACTCTGAGGATTCTTTGAAATCATTGAAAAAGCATTACATACAACAAACAACTCAGAATTTTTTCACAAAGCATCATGTTGCAAAGATCACTTCTTTGGAAAAAAATTTGGCTTTTAGAGATCACTTTTAGGGCCTATTTGGTTTTATTTTCAAAGGCCATTTTGACATTTTTTACTATTTAAAAAATGAAACACATCACTTTTTACATATTTTTACTTAACATCATTTTTATTTTCATTTTTAAAATACATTCTCCAATAACCTATATATATGCTCTCTATATTCCATTATATCTATCTCTCTTCACCTACAACCTACTAAAACCAACATAATTATTACTTTTCTAACAATCTATCCAAATACAATCTCATTTTCAACTTATTCTACTAACTATTTTCTAACATTTTGGAAATGATGGAAATGAAAAATGAAGATGAAGATGAAAATAAAACCAAACGGACCCTAAAATTGGTTTTATAATTTTATGCTTTGAGGATCACTAGAGGTATTCAAAGGCATTTCACATTTTATGAATAACTTAGGACGTTTTTTTATAAAGGGGTAGATGTTCAATTAAGGAGTCAAGTGCTTAGCGCCCATGTTGAGTTCCTTTTTTCTTTTCTTATAATTCTAAATATTTGGTAATAGCTGGATTGAGAGCGCTTAGACTCGTATGGATTTTGCACTATAAAAGTGATTCAAAATTTTTCTGAACTTTTGAACTTATGGGATCACCTTGAGTTCCTAATAGGATTTCATGTTCTACATAGAACTTAGATTTTTGTGTGAATAGGTAGGCACTTTTGTGGATGGTTGCGGTAGAGCCAATTTAGTTTGTATCCATGAGTTGTCCTCCCCATTATGTTGTTTGCATTATCTTGAGTTCACAAGTCTTTATTTAGTGTTGGTAGTTCTACTTTGCATGTTCACTCTGTAAGAGTTAGATTTTGGAAGACATAAGCGTTGGAATTTAGACTGAGTTAAAGTTTAGAAGCTATGTTGGGACTTTCCATTTCTATTGTTGGCATCATGGTTTTGTGAATCACTTAGAGTTTTCACAAATTTTATGTTCCTGTGAGTAACTTAGAATATTTCGTGCAGATGTACGCTCCACAAATAGCTTAAACTATTTTTTATAGTTTCACACCTCTGAGATCCCTTAAGATTGATAACAAAGCTTCTCATTCAAGGAATAACTTAGTGTCTTTTTGGATGTTGTTTACCTTCGTTATTTTCTTTTAACTCCTTTAGCCCTTATAGAGCGACCATACATTGAATTATCTTAAAGTCCTTTTGATAAGAAAGGAGATTGAGTTCAACACAATGAAACTAAATATGGAGCAGCGAGAGTAAATGAGTGGCTGCCATTGGATGACAAGTGATTAAGAAGTTGATTGAGGGCAAAGTAATAGCTTAGTAGGTGTTTGCATATGAAGCTAACCGTCAGGGGGCTCCATCCGCAATGGGGGCACCTATTAGGAAATTTTGTTCCTGCTAAAGGTGCTTGTCAAGCCACTCCGCTCAAGGCACCTAGTGGGTGGCCTCACCAAGACTTTGCATTTGCTCCTACACTGCTTACTTGGGCACGATCGCTTGAACAATGTTCTAATTGCTGCTCAAGATTTCCAACAAGAATTTTTGTTTTGCGAATGCCTAAACATTTTTGTCAGAGGTTCATACCCTTAGTTCTCAATTAAAAATTATTTTTATTCAATATTTTTTTTAGTTCTATTCCTATCTAAGTTTACCTTAAAAACTAGACAAATTAACTAAAAAATGAACTTGAAAAGAAAATTTGGCCTTATGTTGGAAAACTTGTAGTTTAATTTTGAATTGTTGGGATTTGACTCAATTATTGAGAGATCAAGTTTGACTAGAATTAGGACTCATTGTATTAGGTTTCCTAGTTTTAGGTAAAGTAGTCAGTTAATTTTCTATTCTAAATAGAGCTATTTATTTAATTACTTGAAAAGACACTTGTGAAACTTATGATACTCATAGAGTAGTTATTGTAGGTAGTGAGGCAATACAAAAGAGTTGAGTGAATATCTATTTGATAATTATGATAGTGGTTGTACAAGGAGTTTTTTTGCTTGAATTTGGGCATATTAAATTCAAGGGTTGACTTGTACTAGTAAAATTCTATCATAATTGAAAAACAAAAACTCTCATAAAGGTAGATAGAGTTGCCAAACCACATAAATCTATGTCTATTTTATTTTTCTATTTGTCAGGATATTAATTTTAAGGTTAATTAGAAAAAAATTCCTAACCCTATTTTCAATTTAGTGTTCAGTCCCCATTTGAATTTTTACACATTAAACTCTCCACATTTTCACATAATTTAGGAATCACTCCCCATATTTTTTAGAAAAACCTATATACCCTTGTATTTGAAAAAAAAAACAACAAAAATACCGAAAAAATGCGTTTCTCTCTTCAAGAAGAACACTTTTCTTTTTTTTTGTGTGTGCCTAAAATCGATTTCTCAAGCTACCAAAAGAAAATGGCGCAAAACCATTCTTCTACCATTGACATGAGAAGAAGAAGTGAAAAAAAAACTCCAAAATTTCTACCATTTTTCTGCGACGATGGAAGGAAAAACAGCTGCAAAAAGAAGCCAACAACAAAAAGAAGTGAACAAAAGAAACAAAGGTATGTTTTCTAAATTTACAATTTTAAATGTCAGTAATTTTTCAGTGTTACACTTATTTTTTGTCTATTTTCTCATGTTTAAGGTTTCTATTTATTTTTAGTCGTTAAACACTTGAACCCATTTGATATACATATAATTTTTGTTGTGAGATAGGAAGTTTTTGATTTATACTTGAAGGGCATGAAAGTTGGACTTTACCTTTTTGGGATTTATACTTCTTTTTACCTAAAATTATATGGTGAAATTATACGGTAAAACTATCTAAAAGTAGTAGTGTATTATCTATAGAACAAAATGTCCAAGCTTGCAATACATATTAGGTAAAAGTGTAATATATGATATGTGTAACTACAGTATATTTTAGAAGCAAATGTAGTATAAAATATTCAATCTTATAGCACACATTAGGAAAAAAGTCTAGTATATAACCTGCAATATATTTTAGAAACAAATATAGTATAAAACATTCAAACTTGCAGTACACATTAGGCAAAATTGTAGGATATAACTTGTGTAGCTGCGGTACATTTTAGAAACAAATGTACTATAAATATTCAAACTTGGAGTACACATTAGGCAAAAGTGTAGTATATAATTAGTGTAACTGCAATACATTTTAAGAGCATCTGTAGTACAAAAATATTGAAGCTTGAAGTATACATTAACTAATGGTGTAGTATATAATCTTTGTATTTGTAGTACATTTTAGAAGCAACTGTAATATAAAACATTCAAGCCTAAAGTATACACTAACTGAAAGTGTGATATAATATATTGTGTGTTTCTAAAGTACATTTTAGAAGCATTTAAGTACAAATCATTCAAGTTTTCAGTACATATTATCTAAAAAAATTAGTTTATTATCTGTTTATATACTAATTTTTCTTTATATAATTGTAGCGAAGACAAGACATTATAAGGTTTGCTCTCATTGCTTTCCTCCTCCTCCCCCCCCCACCTACCCACCCACCCACCCACCCAAATTTTTTTAGAGTAAATGAGAGATTGTGAAGTCCAAGATGGGGTCAAAATATTTTGATACATTGAAGAAGACCCTTTTCTATGTATACATGGATATGCCTAAGTTAAGTTCAAGCTTCATTCAATTTGAAGCTATATTTAGGAGGTTTGACCCAAAAAAATTGTCATTTCATTTTTCGAAGGGGGTTGAGGTTTCTTTTTCTGCAATTAAATTTTCTATGGTTTTAGGGTTGCCATTTGTAGTGCAATATGTTGATATAACATTGAAGATAAAGTTTTCAACCTTTGACAGCCTTTTTTCTAGAAAGTTGCAAAATATAACTAGATCTAAAATAGTAACAAAGTTTGAGAAGTATGTATATAAGGATAGTGAGGAGAACTTGACTATTTTTTTTAGGTTGTACATACTTTTTTGTTTTTAATTATTTTCTATTTCCAACATCTAATTATTGAACTCCATGATTTCTCCTACCATACTTGGAAATTTTGTCTAAAGTTGGTCTGTATGCATAGGGCATAGCTGCATACAATTTTCTTGTCCAAGATATGAAGAACCATTTAGGAGTAAGTGGAGAAAGAACTAAGAAGTACATTAACGGGGACACAGTTGGTTTGATGTTAAGTGTTTGCTTCATTTTTCTAATAAAATTAATTATATTTATATTCAAGTGAGTATAATTTTTCAATTTATGAATAGCCAACATGGGTTTATGAATGCATCCCATCACTGGCTTCGCCAATGAGTTTGTTTGAGTTTCCACACTTTTACTGATGGAAAGATATCAAACTCCCACATAATGTAGAGGTGGAAAAGAATAAATTAAAATAAATTATAGCAGAAATGATAATAATTATAATAATTTATTGTTAGCTTTTTGTATAAGAATTTGAATTTGACAATTATTTTCAATGTAATAAGTTGTAGCCCTCAACATTGCTCTAGAAGAGATAGAATTGACAATTTTGATCAAGAAATTAGAGGCTACTAGTACTACTATCAGTAAAGTCCATATTTGTGAGCATACAATATATGAGGCAATTGTTGCAACAAAAGTTGAAGAAATTAAATCATTGAAAGAAAAAATTGCTTCATCAATATGATGGCAATGAAGGAGCAGGGTGAGGAGGAGCATCTAACTAAGGACAAAACTAATGGAAAAGAGCTTAAATAGGAAACTGGTGAGTTTGTACATAAAAAGGGACTTGATTTGGTAGATAATGCACAAAAAGAAGGGGATGAATCTGAAGATACTGTAGATGAAGAAAGTCAAACAAAACACTATCATGATCTTTCAAATTCCCCCAAATCTTTGAAGATAGAACTTTACATACCAATTCAAGCGGTTGAGTTTGAAGAATCTGAGATTGAAGTAGCAAATTTCATGTCTTCGATTGTGATAAATATGTGTAATTGAGAAGACAGAAAGCCAAAATAGAAATCTCTAGATTTTGTCAACCCCTCGAGCACCACGCCAGCCAAAAGAGCAAGACAAGTGACAAAGACATATTGTCCTCGTCCTCTTGCAAAAAAGAATAAAGAACAAGAAGAGAAGAAAGTGTTGTCAACTACTTAATATTTTAAGTTTTTGCTATTTGCATTTCATTTGTAAATTATATGTTTATAATATATGTAATGATATCTTATACTTGATTGGTTGATATTTGTACTTAATATGATCATATCTTATATTTCATATTGGTGATATTTGTACTTAATGTGCTATGTCTTTTGTACTCCAAGTTGATGATATTTATACTTAATGTGCTATTGTTTTTCACTTCATGTTAGCGATATTTGTACTTCATGTGCTGATCTTGTATACTCCATGTTGGGATGTTTATACTTCATGTACTGATCTTTTGTATGTGATAGTTGATCCTTTATACCTAATATGCTTGAGTTTTATACTCCATGTAGGTCATATTTTGTACTCCAATAAGGGATAATTCAATGGTTGATACTTTGGACTTAATGTGCTGAGTTTTGTACTCCATGTTGGTTATATTTTATACTTCAATAGGAAATACTTCAATAGTTGATACTTTGCACTTAATGTGCTTGAGTTTTGTACTCCATGTTGGTTATATTTTGTTCTTCAATGGGGCATACTTTAATAGTTGATATTTGGTACTTAATGTGCTTGAGTTTTGTACTCCATGTTGGTTATATTTTGTACTTTAATAAGGGATACTTCAATAGTTGATACTTTGCACTTAATGCGCTTGAGTTTTGTACTCTATGTTGGTTATCTTTTGTACTTTAATAAGGGTTACTTAATAGTTGATATTTTGCACTTAATGTTCTGAATTTTATACTCCAGGTTGGTTATATTTTGTACTTCAATAGTTGATGCTTTGTACTTAATGTACATGGGTTTTGTACTCCGTGTTGGTATATTTTGTACTTCGATAGGGGATACTTTGTACTTAATGTGCTAGTCTTTTGTACTTCAATTGTTGATACTTTGTACCAAATGTGGTGTGTTTTGTACTGCAAAAGACCAAAAACATCAGTCTAATCCAGGTGGTAGAGAAACCAGCCAGCCCAAAGATTGAAGCGCTTGATCTCTATAAAGAAAGGACTGATTATAGAGGTTATGAACTTATTCCAATAAAAGAGTGAGAAGTCATCGACAACTTTGTTAGAAGAGATAATTTGAGGTAACAAAATTTGCTTATTATGTTTCTTTTGGATAAATTGGTGTCTGAACTAATAATTTACAATTATGTAAAGTGACTATTTGGGAGGGAGCAAGACAATTTCTAGATGGAAGAAACTTTTGTGAGCTCTTATTTGGAGGAGAACTTACCGATGACATAGTGGGGTGTTACATGTCGATATTATGCAACCCATCTTTTGGCAACAAGTGTCACCACAAGGTGTGTTTTACGTCTACAATAGCATAGATATGTGGCAATTTTCTAACTTAATTTAGTTCACGTTTCCAATAAGTATAACCATTTGTTTTATACTTCATAGGCTAATATATTAGACAACTTGAGAGACACAGCATAAAGGATATTATGGATGAAGAATTCATGGAGTTGATACCTACACTTGACTCCTTCACCTGTAAAGATTTGGAAAACCTCACGTTGGATGTTGTAAATTAATGTCGTTACATAATCCAATCAATTTGTTGGCACCATCACTGGTTTTTGGTTATCCTCGACACCTCGACTCATTTTTTCTTAGATACAAATTCAATCATGGCTGCCAGATACAAATCGATAGCTACTGCCATTGTAAGTTTGCTTCTTTTCCTTATGATTTCTTTATAAAGTAGGGAGTTAACAACTGATCAATATTTTTGTAGGCTTCTTTCTATTCTTGATACATGAAGCTTTCATTGGGGTATCGTATGGATGAATACATGAGGCAAAAAAAAAAAAGCAAACAACAAAAAGGTGCAGTGGATTGCAATATCTATGAGTGCCTTTAGGCAAAATGTTTTGCTAGAGACACCCTCGAGTTCTAGAGGATTGATGGAACAATTAACATGAATAAATACTATGCGACAATGGCATATACAATATTAAGTCATAAAAATGCTAGGAATTGAATCACACTTTGTATGTAAATACATATGTAAATTGAAGCATATTTTGTATATAATATTATTCTGTATGTAAGTGTAGTTTTCCATCAAGTATTTATAATATTTTAAATTAAAATTGAGCAATGAATTGAGTACAATTTGAGGGAACTGAAATATAAGAGTGGAAAAACAAAGTATAACCATTGTGTTGAAGTATAATATGCCTAGTTTTCATGAAACTAGGCAACTAATTTGAATACAATA
>JACGDI010005500.1:13341-60617 GCA_014898725.1 Jacaranda copaia | reverse complement strand
TCGCGCCACGTGGCCCAGCCCCGAGATCTGGGCAGAAATGACTATCCTACCCCGTTATGAGGAAAGCCCAAGTATACCTGACGAGGGCATTTGGGTAAATTCACACCACAATCAGATTATAAATTAGACTAGCACCACCACGCTCAAGGTATTACAAATTCACTGTTTACTATATACTCTCTAAACACTCTCCATTCTCACCAGAAACCTGACTTGAGCGTCGGAGTGCCTTAGCCGGGGCACCTCGGCTAGTTTACGTTTGTTTTTGTTGCAGATCTCAGGCCCAATATCATCCAAATCCACCGGAGTTCCGGATCATCAAGCTCTTTGCAGCATAAAAAATATTTGTATCCCATACTTTGATGTGGATTCACAACCAAAAACCTAAAATGTGTTACTTTTTTTAATATAAAGTTCTATCATTTTTTATATTTTATATAAAAATTTGCATCCTGGGCTTTAGAATTGTAATATTATATATATATATATATATATAATACAGAAATATTTTTAAGTTTTACTTAATATTAATATATCATATTATTTTTTGTTCTAATTGATAATATTCGATGTTATTAATTAATTGATTGAAATAATATCTTTTAAAAAATAAACATATTTTATTTATTAAATATAAAAAATAGTATTAAATTTATAAAAATGCAATAAATTAATTATATATTTATAAATTTATTTTACTTAATTTAATTCGTGAATAACACGGATTTGTGCTAGTATTCATTTATAACCAATCAGTCAAAGTTTGACCGAAACAAATAAAATTGAGGTGAACCACAGATCACGCTATATTGGATCATGGGCATTATAGTTGAATTAGGATTTCACCACACATTTATCTGTAATCCAATAATTACAGTGAGACCGAATTCATTGAATTCGGTCTCAGTAAAGATAACACGGTGAACCACCCCTTTCCGATATTCCAAATTCTAAAATTACTCGAGCATAAATTTGAAGAGATGAAGGTGCCGGTTGACGTGACATGAAAAGGTCGGTCATGGGATAAAATAACTTTTAAGCTTGGTGCCTGCTAGTGGGGCTGGCACGGGGGGACAGGGCTGCATCCAATGGCCCACCCCCTCAAAAAAAACGTAGTTCACTGCCAAGAGACATTTGAAGTTGATGGCATCCACTCGCACCGTTTGTTTTTATTTTCAATTTTATTTTTATTATTTAAAAATAAATTTTTAATAATTTCTTGTTGGTTTTACCCAATTCTTCTTAATTTTTTTCTTATATCAAAAAATATTCAATAATTTATATATCTTCTTTTAATAATTTTGTTCACACAAATTTCGTTGTTTATAAAATTAAATCACAAGACAAAGAAAAATAATCGACAAATTAAATTTATATTAAAGAATAATATGGAAATTATAATTTATCAGAAAAAAATATAAATTCCCTAACAAAACTAATCTCCTAATTCTTCTCCCAATATATATGATCCTTGGATATATGGTGCAGTATCCTTTGACCTGACAAAAGACACTATGAAATTTTTTTGAAACCCGAACCTTGACTCTAAGATCAAATAACTTGATGAAGTGATGCTTTGAAAAGGTATAGGACCTTGTGGTAGCAATACAACGTCACAGCAGAAACTTGAAGTTTGAAGACTTGACTCTTAGAGTTTGATAATATATGCATATGTATATATGAATATGTGTATATGAGAATATATATATATATATATCCATGAGAGTCTCTAATCATCCCTTTATATAAGTGCTTAGCATGAGACTCCGAAATAACTTGAACATATTTGATAATTATCTCTTTAGCATATATTAAAAGATAATATCAAATATTTTTCACTTGATTGGCTCACGTACATGGATGCGCCACGTGTTCCAACTTGATTAGCTTGAGATTGTTAACCCACCAGACTTGATTTAGTTTATATGATTCATCTTCATCTTGGCAATTGACAGTATTTGATTTACATAAAATAAATATTAGAATATTAATTAAAATTAACTATTTATTATTTAGAATTTATTTGAATAAACTATTATATATAAATAGAAAATTTTAAATTAATAACTAATATATTATTTCACATGTCATTTTTTAATTTGCCCAAATTAAGCCCTCTACAAATGTCCCCTCAAGACTTGTTAACGATCCATGTCCTCCGATACATTCCTGAGTGAATAAGTCATGATAATTATTGATATATATATTTAAATAAATATATATAACATATGAGCCTTTATATATATATATAATATGAGCTTTTATAATATGCTCACAAAAACATATGATAACGAATTGGAAATAACATGATTTCCAGAATTTCAAGGTCCCACAATTTCAAAAATCATGCTGCTGTGGCCATTTTAATTTCACTTCTCAAGTAGCCAATAACCCATGCAATCGGCTTCCTCTTACCATCTTAGCCAAGCATTAAGTATCCTTCGATCTATTTTAGTTTCTTCATAACAAAACCATGGCCCTCTCGTAATTCTTTTAACCAATTAAAACTCCAATAGCAGCGTGGCGTCATTGAACTCTTACAAAACCAATTCTTTCCCATGCAAAGCTAAATTGGTTGCAGCTGTGCTGATGGGTTTACTGTCACAATTACAACCACAAAATCTCCACCCGAACAAATTCAATCTTTGCAAATTAAATACTACTGAACTAGATCAAGTAATCCCTTTTGCAGAGCCTGACTTCATTGGGAGTCAAAGTAGGAGTGATTCAACTAAAACTATATCTTCTAATTGTGTTGGACACGAACTCTTTAAAAAAGAAACTATACATAGCATGATGCCAATGAATTAAATCCCCCGAGTATAGTTGAAAATTGAGTTGGAAAACTGCTGTGGAAATTTCTTTTTCTCAATGGGTGACATCTTTCTTCTCTTAATTCTTGCATACTAGCTGTTTGAAAAGCCTCACAGTGCTTCTACAACTATTATTACCTCAATTCCAACTACTAGTTAGTACGATTGAAAGAGGATTGCTTAGAGTCTTTCTGCATTCATCAACAAAGAATTCTTTACTCCTCAAAGGCATCAATGTATAACAAATACAAAAATTTTGAAAACTTCAAGTACGTTATCAAATTGAGGGATGTTCCTATCATCTCTTTCACTCTCTTCTTCATCCCTTTATATATATACACTTAAGTTTTCCTTTTTCTTCTCTTCTCTTTTCTTTCACAGGTTAAGAAATATAGTTCATTCTTGATCAACTCATGAAGATGTATATTGAGGATCACATAGAGCCATCTCCATGTATTATTATTGGGAGTGACAAAGACAACCTCAAAGTTAAAAGTACCACATTGGTTATCCATAAATCAGCCAATGATGTTCTTCGTTCCATACCTCGACCTCCCAGTAACTCCATGCATATCCAAGAATGGTCCAAAGAGGCAACTAAAGAAGTGATTGATCCACGTTGTGGCATTACATCTCATTCTAGGATACTTCTCTTGAAGTCCTCCCTTCATGATGCCAAAGCCACTGGCTTAGAATTTTTATTTGCAGATTATCATTCCAGCATCAATAAATGCCCATTGAGGATTCATGCATTAAGGTTTAGTGAAGTATCTTTTCATGCAGGTTTTTAGGAATGGGCAGAGGAGATGCTAGGCCATCATGCAGATATTCTTCATCAAGCTAGGGTCTATGCAGCAGTCCATGCCTTGCTTTTCACATATGTTTGTCATAAGAATATCCTCCAAGCCTTCCTTGAGCTGTGGTGCCCTTCCGCAAACACTTTGCATACTGCTATTGGTGAATTTTCAATTTCTTTATGAGATCTTCATGTACTTTGTGGATTACCTATCCATGAATGTTTCTATGAAGAATTTATCCCTACTGCAAAAGAACTACTTGGTGATGACAGACATGACCTTTCTCTACCACGAAGCTGCAAATATCTATTTTTAGCTTATCATATACACCCAAAGGACTCTGATGGTGTTCCTATTTTTGATTGGATTGGCTTTTAGTTTAAAGGACCATCGAGATATGCAGAGCTCCCTTTGAGGTCTTTTTGAAAGAGGTCTATTGAGCCAAAGATCTCTCACAATCCATGTGGAAGAATCAATGCATCACTTTTGTCTCGCACCAAGGAATATAATGAGTTGTTTATGATGCTAGAGGTTGAAAACAATGTTAAAGAGGAGACCTACTTGGTTGCTTTTCTTTCATGCTGGTTATGTAGTTTTTATTCTACTATATCGCAAAGTTAATCTCATTCATGCTACAATCTTTAAGGTTGCTAGTAGAATGCTGAATGGTGATTGCTTTTCTCTTGCAGTTCCTGTATTGGCGCGCACCTACCATGGTTTAAGTAATATGTCAACTTCGCCAAGTCTTCAAGAATCTTCTTCTATCATTCCCATTCATTATGTTCACCGTTGGATAGGGTATTACCTTAGCACTCATTTTTTATCCAAGATTGATGTAAAAGGAGCTGAGATGATCAAATATGCGACGGAGAACATGGCCAAATATTTTGATCTTTCAGAGGCACAAGATTTATTCCTTAATATTAACCCTTCAGCCATTCAAAATTTACGCTTATTTCCATACAAGCAATTCATAGTAATAGATGGCACTTATATATCAAATACTTATTAGGATCTTTTTGTGGCTCTTTGTTCTAGTTATTTGACATTTTGAAGTGGAAAAGAGCATATCATTGAAGCTTATAGCCTTCATCGATTCAGCTGGCAATGTCAATTTTGTCAACACATCCCGAGCAACTAAAAGAAAGAGATTTTTACTTGTGATTTGTACGAGCTTGTTCAACTTTGGCAGTCATGTACCTTATTGAACATATCTTATAAACTTATCATTCTTGGCAATACTTCTTCCTTTCCATTAGCCACAAAGGTATATACAAATTGGTGGGACAAATACTAGAAAGCTTCGCAAACAAAAGGTACTAAGATTGTGTGTGGAATCAAATTTCGGTCAACTCAATCAACTTGGGGATAGGATTGAACAGCATGTATTTGAGTCTGGGCATCTTGGTAAGAATCGATCTTGTCCTAAACAAGCTTTAATCAAAGATCCCAAAAATAATCCAACAACCTTACCTCTTCAAAATTCTATTATTTTACAGCAAGTTAAAGGAAGGAATTTCGAGCCCAAGGATTACAACCTTATTGAACATACTCAAGTGCCGTCTAAAAAGCACCGTGACTTACTCGAGATTTCATTCCTTACTGATGCTCCAATGGAAGGAAATGAAATAATTTCTATACTTTTTTGCTCAAATGACAACTCTAGTAACCAATGCATACTCAAGAAAAAGCCAAAGGTTTTGGATTTAGATAATATCAGTATTAATTAAAATTTCTTTGCAGATGTCCTAAGTTTTTCTTTACCTTTGGGTGCATTAGCCAAATATGTAAAGCCATTTATTTATTCATTTATTTTTAATATCATGTACCCCTCTTTTTTTTTACATATATATTTGCTAATTCTTTGCACTAATGTTTTCTTCTTTTCTTCTTTTTTTTTTATGATGTAGCTTGTAGATCTCTATATGCCAGTCCCAATTACTTTCGAATGTAGTATTGGTTCGATAAATGGGGTTAATCCTTTTAACTTACTTGAAATAAATATTGCTCAATCTCTTGATAGTAGTATGCAAACTTTCCATAATACTGCTGATTCCAATAAGTGGCCAAAAGTAATATTAGCTAAAATTACAAAAGATAAAGCTTTCGTTGGGAAAGATAAGCCACAAAAGATATTTGAAGCTCCAACTTAGGCATCTCCAGCTACTAAAATTTTTGAATTTTATCATTGAATTATAAAGACTGAAGTAGAGCAAATGGTACTTAAATTCTATTGGAAACAAATATGTCAAAAGATCATGAAAACTTAATTTGAGCAACTCTCAGAGATAAAGCCTACAATTGATTATTTGATTACAGAGATGAAATCATACATAAAAAATACATCATCTTTAGAAGACCACTTGAAATCTTTCTTTGAGGGTGCATCAAACTACATAAAGGTTAAATCAAATTCAATTCAAAAAGAGACATAAGAAACCCATGAGAAAGCACTACGTTTTGCACAATATGATCTTTTTGAGGCCGAGGCGATAGAAAGTGAGAGAGTTGAAGAGGTAAATAGTCTCAAGAATGAGCTTCTTCAAATCACCAAGCAGCAAGAGAAAATGAGAACACAACTTGCTGAGTTAAGTAGTAAGGAAGAATTCATAAACTCATCACTCCACAAAGCTGAAGAAAGCTTGAGCATTATCCAGAAAGAAGTGGCCACCAAGAGAGATAAAGTTTCAAAACTTGAAGATACTTCATTTTTGACTAATCAAGAGGTTAAGGCTTTAAAGAGGATGGAAGCACTACTTGAAGAATCTCGCAAGCTTTTAATATACTTGCATGAGCACTTAGCTACTTAACTTTTTTTTTTTAAGCAAAATTGATATAAAAGAAGACTTGACTACTACATATGCAATAGAAAGTTATTTTTTTATGAATTATCCTTGTGCACTCTCTCTCTCTTGACTACTACATATGCAATAGAAAGTTATTTTTTTATGAATTATCCTTGTGCACTCTCTCTCTCTCTCTCTCTCTCTCTCTCTCTCTCTCTCTCTCTCTCTCTCTCTCTCTCTCTCTCTTTATTCTTCAAATTGATGCCAACTTCAAAGAAAAAATTGTATTACATGCCCCCAACAATTAAGTGGAATAAACTTACTTAAGCTCATGAGTAAAACTGGCCATCTTAATAAATTAAACTTAAAAGCAATCAAAACATCTTCCAATGATATGCTTGAACTTGATAAATCATCCATAATTACTCCAATAATTTGATTGAACTAGAGAACTAAATCATTCCAATTTGCTCCAATGATACGATTGAACTTGGGAAATCCTCAAAACTTGTTCCAGTGATATGTTTGAACTTAGCAATCCATCCAAACTCATTCCAATGATGTGATTGAACGTTAGGAAGCAAATCATTCCAATTTGCTCCAATGATATAATTGAACTTGGGAATTCCTCAAAACTTGTTCATATGATGTGTTTGAACTTAGCAAGCCATCCAAACTCATTCCAGTGATGGGATTGAAGTTTAGGAAGTAAGTTATCCAAATTTTCTCTGATGATATGATTGAACTTGGGAAGCCATTCAAACAAACCCCCCTTTTTTTCAATGATGTGACTGAACTTGAGAAATAACTCTCAAGCTGCCTACGTACCCCAATAAGGGGATCAAGTCATTATGTAGTTCATAGTAAACATTATTTTTAGTGGGTGTGCCATTCATAGTTTATACTCATGCGGGCTAGGAGTAACATACAGTTTAAGCTCATTCGTCAAGAGTAACATGCAGTTTAGGCTTGTGCGCCAATGAGCAACTTCTTTTCATGGATAATATCATTTCAAAAACTTGCCATTTATGGGGCCTATGCGCAATCCATCTCTATCAACTAACTTGTAAGCACCATTGGTGTAGACTTCTTTTATCACAAATGGACTATCCCATTTTGACATGAATTTACTTTCCATTTGCTATGTGATGGTAACGAGCCTTCTTACTGCCAATACCAAATCTTCAACTTGAATGCCCTTTGTCATACGTGCTTGATAAAATTCAAGTTGTTGTTATGCTTCGAGTTTTTTCTCATCCAATGCTTCCAATTCCTCAAGTCAAAGATGAACATTGTCTTCAACAATGAGTCCTTCTTGAATTGCTATACGAAATGAAGGTATTTGACTTTTAAGAGGGAGAACAACTTTAACCCCATAGACCAATGAATATGAAATGACCTGGGTAGTAGTTTGATGAGTTGCTTGATATGCCCAAAGAGCTTCTCCAACTTTTTCATGTCAATCCCTTTTAGATTTTGACATTACTTTCTTTAACAGATTGCATAAAGTTTTGTTGAACACTTCTGCTAAACCATTTGGAGCCGCATTGTACATCGAGGAATTATATTGTTTGAATCCAAATTGTGCACAGATTTTATCCATCAAGTTATTGTAAAAAGGCTACCCATTATCAGTAATGATGTAACGCGGCACTCCATACCTAAAAATCAAATTACATTTAATGAACTCCACAACAATTTCTTTCTTTACTTCCTTGAGAGGGATCGTCTCTACCCACTTAGAGAAATAGTTTGTAGCTACCAATATGTAAGCATGACCAACCAACAACTTAGGAGTAATAGGACCTGCAACATCAAGACCCCATGCATCAAATGGCCATGAAGCAACTGTAGGATGTAAGGGTTCAAAAGGCTGATGTATAAAGTTAGCATGCATTTGACAAGCTTCGCACCTCTTTTTGTAATTCATACAATCTTTAACCATAGTAGGCCAGTAGTATCCCATCCTTTTAATATAAAAACAAAGCTTAGTACTCGATTGATGAGCTCTACAAACTCCAGAATGTGCCTCAGCCATAGCTTTGGTTGCTTCTTCACCACTTAAATAGCATTGATAAGTACCTTTATAAGATCAATGATACAAAACATCTTTGTACAAAATGAAGTGAGATGACCTCCAACGCACCTCCGTCCTACAGTGAGGGTCTTGCAGTAATTTTCCATGCTTTAGATACTTAATCAATGATGTCCTCCAATCTTCATTTTCACTAACTAAGACTGATATGGCATTTGATTCCTCACGGTTAAGCCGAATCAGTGAAAGCACGATCCATTTATTGCACATTGGGATATTTATTATTTTTTCTTTATAAAGGGCTAAAGTGGTAGCCAAGTTAGCCAATGTATCTGCCATCCTATTTTTTTTTTCTTAGGATGTGACTTAAGACAATACTTTCAAACGTTTTTAACAAACAAGAGGCTAGTTGAAAGTAAGGAATCAAATCTTTCTTTTTAACCTCATAGATATTTATAAGTTGATTGATGACTAGTTTTGAATCACCATAGACTTCAATTCTAAAATTTTCATTTCCAGTGCTATTTGAAATCCAATAATCAACGATTGATATACCGCAACATTATTAGAGAATAATTCATTTAACACTACAAAATATGTCAAAACTTGCCTTTCTGGTGAAATAAAGATGATCCTTGCCCCTGCTCCATCAGATCGAGCTACTCCATCAAATAATATTATCCATGTTGACAAGATCTCAATGGAAAGGACATCTTTATCAGGTAATTCATCAGATACTTCCCAATCTGCAGGAATGGGGTGATCTACACCATTGTATGACCAAGGGAAGATTGATAATTGTAGCCAAATCCTCCAAGATGAGAATATTCCTACTTGTTCACGAGTTGCATGATTTGTTGATCTTTTTCTTCCACAATCTTTTAGAGGTCAGCTATAGCTTGAGCTATCTGAGCAAGTTGTTCATACATTGTTGCTACTCTAGTGGATGTAGCTAGCAGTTTAACAAAAGATAATACCTTAGGATTCATTTCCCTTAGACTTCCAGAGTTAGAATCATTTAATGGAAGGAAATCAGTATTCTTACCCCCAGTCATGAGTTGATTAATAAATTTAATAGTAGGGTTAGCAGCATCAGCAGCATCTTTCCTAGCCAAGGCAAGTTGACTCCTCTTAGGTACCATTAAGTCGTTACAAATATCTTCAAAATTCGAATGGGAGAAAGAGATTAGGGGTAGATTCGGCTCCCACTGGGCGTGCCAAAAATTTGTTCACAGAAATTTTGTTGTCTTGACTCCAAGATCATAGGACTTGATGACTTGATACTTTGAAGAGGTATAAGACCTTCGCAGTAGAAATACATCATCACAGCAAAAACTTGAAGCTTGAAGACTTGAGTCTTGAAGCTTGAGAATATATGAATATGTATATGTGAATATGTGTATATGAGAATATATATCCATGAGAGTCTCTAATCATCCCCTTTAGGTGCTTAACAGGAGACTTTGAAATGACTTGAATACAGTTGATAATTATCTCTTGATGCACATATTAAAAGATAATATCAAATATTTTTGACTTGATTGGCTCACATACATGGATGCACCACATGTCCCAACTTAATTAGCTTGAGGTTGTTAAGTCACCAAACTTGATTTGGTTGACATGATCATCTTCATCTTGGCACTTTCCAGTATTTGATTTGCATAAAATAAATATTAGAATATTAATTAAAATTAACTATTTATTATTTAGAATTTATTTTAATAAACTCTAATATATAAATAGAAAATTTTAAATTAACAACTAATATATTATTTCACATGTCATTTTTTAATTGGCACAAATTAATCCGTCTACAAACTTATATCTTTGTTTTCTATTCTCGTTGTTCCTATCTCTCTCTCCACCTGTACAACATATTAATTATTTTTCAAAATTTTCATTTTATTTCATAACTATTTTTTAAAATTTTAAAAATGATAAAAATTGAAAATGAAAACACAAACATAACCAAATGGTTTGTCCATTCCCGTGAAATTTTTTGTTTACACTTAGCTCATATGATCCATCAAAAGTAGGTGGTAATAATTAAAGCCACTTATAAAATTTAAGAATTTATTTAAATTATTTATATTATATTGTGCTAAATTTGTTGATTAACTATGAATTATAGTTTAAGTTTTCATTTAAAATAATGTTGCATTATGTAATTTGATAGGATTTTGGAATTTAGACAAACTAAATTGTAACGCCTACATTATTTTTTAATTTTTTAAAATATTAGTGATGTCCCACCTATACATTAAGGGCATATAAGTAAAATCACAATAAAGGATAATCTGATTTGATGAAATAGGCTATTGAACCCATTTAGATGGACTACTAAATCTAATAGGCTTAGCCTACCAAGAACTCAACCCATATAAGAACAAATCTCACAACCAAAAAAGGCATGGAATGACACATTAATTAACTAGAGCACTAACTCTAAATAGACACATTTGAAGTAGAAATGACAACTCCACAATTTTTGGAAAGGGCCTCAAACCCAATACCATGCAACATTATCTAGCCTTACTTGTGGGAAGGACTTTTCTAACTTGTGAGATGTTGAGAATGCAAATAAAATTCAGATCCCGAGACTTTAATGCCACAATGGCACTCTAAGGAAAGAGTGTGGTGAATAATAAGTCCAACATGTGGTACCAATCAAAGATTGAGAAAGCAATTAATGCACCCTCAACGTTAAAGATCCTATCCAAATCAAAGCACCATATCTTTGAGGACCAACACTACAGATCACTCAAGAGGCTTAATGGCATCAGCAGGAGCGCATCAGTGCATGCAGCAACTAAGGTGATGACCTAAAGTGCTGCAAAATATCGTCCATTAAAGTTTACTACCAAATGCAAGCATTGCATCCTGGAGGATCGATATTGCATTAAGAGCCAAAATAGCATTGGTAAAAGACCCTTGAGTATAGATAATAGTGAAAATAATAGCCTAGTATGTCGCAAAACATCTCCTACAAGGCAACTGCCACTGAGCACTCAAAGGAAAAGATGAGGCAACTTTATGCTTGCCCCTTCTAAAGTTGGTCACCTATAAAAGGTGAAATTTAATAGGCGACCGGCCATCTTATGGTTGACCTTCATCATTTCCACAATAGATTCAAGGCGACCAACCTCCTAAAGTTTGGTGAACATGGAGATGTCCAAAAACACCTAGATGATGGTATAATGTGCATAAAGCTACACGACCTAAGTAAGGTAGCCTAATGTAAGGTCATCTATGCGATCTTGATGAAGTGCCTCACCTAGTTCGATTAATTACCTATAATGCAACACCTCCTTAGCAATGTTTTCTAACTGAAGGCACCTAAAATTATAGTCTACTCATTCACCATAGAGTAGAAGGAAAAGAAAAGCCTACGAGAGTATTTCATCTAAGCAATACTTGAAGATTTCTTAACTCAGTTGAGAACTCTTGCCCAGCATTATATAGTAAAACTTGAGACATGGGAATTTTAAGGAATCCATAGTAGGCAAGCACCTAGCCACTTTGAAGGAGCTCGTAATCCAGGCCAAGAAGCACATCCAGATGGGAAAAACAACGTCTCTCACATAAAAGCAAAAAAGATGATGGACGATCCCAAGAGACAAGGTGAATACCTAATGCCAAATAACTTTAGGTATCCAACAACCAATAAGATGGTTGACTATCCTTAGAGTTAGAATCCATAGAAGTAATCATCATCTTTGTTGTGACCAAAATGCGCCATAAAAAAATGTAACAACCTGGAGGACAAAATAAAAAGGCTAATCTAATGAGGATACTTTGTAAAGTTTGTCACCAAGCAACAAAATAGCCCTAAATAAAATAGGACTTGAAATGTGGATGATTGGTGGAAGACATTGACACGAGGGTTGGAGCTTTATAAAGAGTCACAACAACATGGGGTTGGCAACCTATCTATAGCGAGGTCATGTTGATAATTTCATATAGACTTGTAGGAGGCAACTCTACTAGTGCCCAAAAGTCCATTGTAAGAGTCATAAGTCAGATGAAAGCCCACTTACGTAAAGTAATTACCTATAAATGTGAAATGTGCTTCCCAAAATTTAGCATTACCTTTGTAGAAGAAAACTTGGAGATAAGAAGAGATTAACATAATGACACCTAGTATTCTCAATCTCCTGGGTAAGAAAGATCCTATTAGACAGTAAGAGCTTTGTAAGCATCATATTCTATTATGTTTTCTCTTAATTAAGCGTAACCAACACCTAGTTGTAGAATAGTAACACTCTAGTGGTCAAGTTCATGGTGAAATCATGGAAGTGCTTGGAGAAATTTCCATTCTTCTTTCCTTGGGTACCTACTCTGAGAGGGTTATGAAAATAGTGAAGTTCCTGGTCATCAAAGCCCCTACGGTATATAATATCATCCTTACAAGCCTTATATTGAACATATTTTAAGTGATAGTATCCACCTATTGCATGAATATGAAACTCCCAACTCCTAATTCACCAAGAGGATTACCTAGTGCAAACGCATGTCCAAAGAATGCTATTTCAACATCTTGAAAAATGTAAAAATTTTCTGCAGAAGCTGAGATAGTCGTGAAGCTCCAAAATAAAAGTAAAAGTCCAGTTCAACGCTATCAACTCCCTTTGGTGGGAAGCGAGCTACTACAAAAATAAGACAACTAAGTAAGAGCTTGGAGTTGAAGATGAGCTTGGAGACAAGCACCTCTAAGTTTAGAGATAAGGTTTTGGTAGCGGAAAGCATATGACACAAAATTAGGAGCAACATCCTACTTAGACCCTCTATGTATATAAATGGATCATCCACTATCTCTAAATGGGGCACCATCATAGTATTGGAAAATCTACACAACCATAAATTTGAGTACACCATAAGGTTCAGCTACCAAACTTTAAATAAAGAGACTAAATATGAGGTGCTGATCACATGGATAAAGTTAGCCTTCATTGCTGGTGTATGATGGCTACACACCCATAGCAATTCACAAATAGTGGCCGACCAAGTCATGGCAATACGAGGCTAATGAGGTATGACAATGAAGTACCTCTACTGGATCAAAGAAATTAAAGGATTGTTCGAGTACTTTGCTTATTGGAATAGTATCTAGCAACCAATTAGATTGGTATGTATCACTACTCCTATAAAAAAAAATTGATTAAATGATATTTTATAAATGACCATCTTTATTTTATGTATTTTTTTATATTCTTCACATGTATTTGGTTGAAGCCCTAAAATCATACCAGACTAGGGACTTGATCACATATATGATGGTCATTATGAAATAAGTCTCTATGGTCATGGTTTTGAATATTCCAAATCGTAAAATCTTATAGACATGGCATTTTAGATTTAGATAAACTTGCACTAACGATACATACTCAAAGGAGTTGGACATTGCTCCATTTCATAGGCAATCCACATACAACATAGATACATGTTAGTGGGTGCTTGTTCGAAAATAAGCTCACCGAAGACTTGCTTAGAGAATCCATAAGGTTGCTAAAGTAGCTTGTCAGTTATTGGAAACTCTCTAATTCATGATAGTGAAAATAATTAGTCCTTTAACTTGAGATTCCATGATAACCGTGTATTTCTTGTGCTTTGATTTTGTCCCTAACCACTTAGCAGTCACCCGGAGCTTTGGTAAGGCACAAGCTACTTATGTGGTGAGTTTCAAGAAAAGATCTATTTGCTCGTAATAAAGAATGAGTTGATCTTTTATGTATTCTATAATGATCAATTCCAAGAAATATCCTTACCCAAATTGGTATAATGAGTTTTCCAAAGTTGACGTTATAAATTGGAACTGCATATCAAGAATAAATGCATAGCTATCTTAGCTATTAGAGACCTAGCAAATATCTTGTCCTAGGCCTTTTTTGGGAGATAGGTAATGAAAGGACCATATTTTCATGGTAACCGTAAGCAAAAATATTTACACTAATTAATTCTTCAAATTGGTTGGGCTCTATAGACTGGTGCTAGATATCGATTATGGAGATTGGATACTTTTCAATTAATGAAGATTAATTGAAGAGTAATTAGTTTAAAAGAATTTAGACTAATTAAAATATTTTATATTTAATAAATTACAAAGAGTTGTGAGTTCACGTCTAATAAATTAGTGAACCTAATGGGTTACACACGAAAGCCTTTAGCCAATCTAGTGGACTTGGAGAAATCATTTAAGAAGTTAAATAATCAGATTGGTTAAGATTGGAAGAGACCAATTGACTAATTTAAAGTTGGTCACAATGGCATGATTAATTTAAGGAGTTAAATTAATCAAATAATTTAAGAATTTAAATTAGACAAATTAAATTAAAGTGTTAATTTAATTGGGGCTATGCGAAAATTTTAATTAGTCTTGCCAACTTAAGGGTAAGTTGGATCAATTAAATTAAAGAGTTAATTTAATTTATGTTAGAGAATCCTAATTTTTGGAGCAAAAATTTAAATGAAAGATTCCATTTAAAATTGGAAGGAATATTTAATTTGCTAATTAAATTAGAGATTTTAATTTTTAATTTGCAAGATTAAAAATCCTGCTAAGCCCTTAAGTGGCACCCACTTAGACAAATGGTGTGAGGGGAGCATCTAGAGCTCAATGCACCCATCACACCATATAAATGATCTAGGGACCTGAACTAGTCATGCAACACACAAGAAAAAAAAAACTCCCTCCATTCATTTTTGGTGTGACCAAAAACTAGTCCTTAGATTATTTCCATCCTTTCTTCCTCTCCAAACCTCCTCCATTTTCTCCAATGTATTCTAGCCAAAGATAGAATACTAAGAGTGCCTAATAAAGGTGTGTGGACTTCATTGGAGGTGCAACAATTGGGGCACTTGGTGGTGAACAAGAAAGAGTTATTCAAGAAGAACGGTTCTTCTCTTTTGATGGCTTTTTGGAGCAATTTTTGCACCTATTTTTGGCTACCATTTGGACAGATTTTTGAATCATTTTGGAATCCATTTTGCTAATGAAATTTGGAAAAAGAGTGGGCAAACGTTGGGCAAGTAAGGAAGAGCATTAGTGATCCTTTGAAGAGTCATTCGGCTTTACTACACTCTGATTTTTTGGAAGAATCTCTTAAGGTATTTGCTTCTTTCTTTAAACCCATTATTTTGGCATAAAATGGATCCTTGATATATGGTGATTCAAGTTAGTGTCATGTGATGAAAATTTTAAATTTTCGTTGCACGTTTGGATCCTTGATTCACCATTTACTTCATTACCTTGGTTAGCAATCCATGCAAAGAAAACCCCAACACAAAATGCTTGGCTAAGATGATTAACACCCTATTGGTAGAAAATAATCACAAATCACCTTCCTAATCCTCGACATGTTGAACAAAGGTCGGAGGAAGCAAGTATAACACACATAACAATTGCAAAGACATTAGTGAAGACCACCTAAGAGGAATATCCCAAGCAATAGAGATGCTTAGACAAGGCCTTTCCTAGTGATTATGTTTAAGGATGTCTGGGTTACCTTAAAACTCCTTTATAGGAATCACCATTTAGCTTGGCCTTATGTGTGAAAACAATCATCTCGACCAAGGTTGAGAAGATCAACTTAAAGGTGAAGAGTAACAACCCTAAGCTACTAAGTCCACTTAAATAGGCCACTAAACCTAATGGGCTTGATTCACTAAGAGCTAAACCAATATAAATACCAACTCCCATAACTAAAAAAGATATAGAATGACCATTAATTACCTCATGCGCTGACTTTACATGTACGCATTCTTGAAATAGAAACCCACAACTTAATAATTTCTAAAGAGGTTCCCAAACCTAATTCCTTGCAACATCAATTAGATACATAATTTAACTTTTTATATAGTTAATTCTTATTTGTAGTAAATATATAAGTTTAATTTAGTAACTAACTCTTAATTGCTTAAGTTTTCAAACATAATTTATGTTCTATAATTAATTTGATGTTACATGAAAATAGAGTTAGGATCCATTCCATTAGGAAGTAGAGTTTTAGGTTCTTTTTTATGGAACACGTGTAGAGAGTTCTTAGTCTCGAATGTTCTCGAAAGTTTGCAATGATTTTTTTGCCCCGTTTCCCTTACGAGCATAGTATTTATAGTCTTTTCTTGATGGATTTCTTCCCATTAAAGTTTGGATGCCCCTCTTAATGGGCTTAATCAATTGCACTCTTTGACATTTTTTATTCATTTAATTTATTTGATCCCTTAGGTCTTTTAGTCCATTTTATATTTTTACTCTTGTGAATAATTAATCATATCATCAAGCCTCCTTTTTTTTTTCAATTTGAAAAATATTTTAATGTTACAAACCATGTAAAGTCTATTAATAATTTTTTACTTTAGTTTAATTCATTAGCATAAGGTTATTAATAAATAAAATATCATCAACTAAATTGACAGTATGAATTCGTGTTCTCTTAACTTTCATTTGAATTAAAGCCTAATAAACTTCTATGTACAATAAGTTGTTAGAAAGCACTTCCTTTGACGATTTTATCTTTACTCAAGGACTTAGTGAAAATTTGGCCTATTAAGGACAAAAAAAGGAGAAAATATTTTCATAAAGAGTACTGAAATGAGTCCTCCAAGGTAACTTCTTCCATATTTCATCTTTTCTTTATTCTTTTATTTTGCTCCTGTCATTCACAAATTTTTAATCCAACCTCTTAAAGTTAGTAAAATTTCTCAAAATCTCATTAAGTCAAATCATGTCAAAGGGTAGGTCCTATTCTGAGTTGGAATTTATCATTGTTGCCATTAGGTAGCTAACTAAGTTGGTTTTGGTCGGGCACCAATAGTACCAACGTTGGGAGCCCACATGATGCCTAGGGTAGATGCCTATTTAGCACCCACTTCATGATGTTGGTCGCCCAGCTCATGGACGGTCACTAACTTGGGCAGGCACATTTTATTGGTACTTGTTCGAGTTTGCAAAGGTTGTCCCCCTTGTAGTGTCATAGTAGATTATGAGTTTATGAGCCCTTTATTGGGTGCATCATCTAATAATTTATTAGTGGAATAAAATGAGTCTCAAAGGTTGAGAAGTCAACGTTTAGTTCATGAGTTGTTTTCTATATTAGAGTCCAAGTTAGTGCCGAAACAGAGGGTTTTTTTTTGTGAATAACCCAAAGACTGGGAGTAGTTTTGTAGAAATTGTAAAGATTCAATATTTATTTATGTTTGAGGAGTTAGAAATTTTGAGGCATTAAGTATGTATTTCTAAGTAGTTTGAATTCCTTTCCTCTTCATTGAGTGATAACACGGTGCTACAACTGGATTTCATTGAATTTAGGAAAGGACCTTAGTTTTATTTCCAAACGATATGTTTTGACACCATTTGTGGGAACTCCTGCCTAGAAAGAAAAAACATTAAGAATATAGATGTGATCCAGAGCTCGTGATTTCAACAATTGGATTAACCCAAGGGGCAAGAAAAAAAAGAACAATTATCATAACACACAGTTATGCCCAACGCCAGAGCTAGTATAGTAGGCCCTATTTCTTGGAGAACTAGTATTGTAAATTACCCAAGAAGGTGTTGATAGCACTGTTAGAGAATACCTTTGCACAAGTTGCGGCTAAAGCAATCACCTAGTACATTGAAAACACTACCATCAAGAGCAACCTTAATCCTCTCACTGGAGCAAGAAGGCCTTATCATCCTTAGAAAGGCTGCCATAGAAGACGAACTCAAAATGGACATCGCTACTTCTCTATCTCAATAGGTAGACATGAAAGCATTCCTTTAAGCTGACTCATCACGGCAACTATTTACTCCTGCAGGAATGCAAACTCACTCACTCGTACCTCAACGCTTGGAAAAGTAGAAAGCAAATGCGTCACTCTAACTTCTGCTCTCCCAAGACACAACTCTTTTTGTTTTGCTATCTTAGTAGAATTGCTAATGAAAATTACCAACTTGTTAGAGTTTGATGGCATGATAGATTGCCAAGAGCATCTAGACAACTTCCTCATGAAGATAGAGCTTTAACTAAGTGAAGTTGTCTACTACAAGGTGTTTTGTACCAAATTACTAAGCAAACTCTAACATGGTTCAACCAGATGCCAACAAAATCTATCACCAACTAGAAACAACTTGAAGTATTTCCTTTATCATTTCTCTATAAATTAACTTCATGTCCACCATCAAGCAGAGAAATGAAGAAAACTTGTAGGACCATATCAATTGGTTTATCTAGGCAATGAACGAGATCTCGTACGTAAGTCAAAAGCTCCAACTCAACATTGGCCAAAGATTTGAATCACTAAAAACCTTAAGAAACCATATCCATGAAGTCATTTGCCACTTTAGGAGACCTCATTATTTAAGAAAAGAAATGTGTTTCAATCAAAGAAGTAATAAATCAAGCAAACAATAAGTGCAAATTACAAAAGGAAGAAACAACATTTATAGAAGCCAGGATGATCATTGGCACCATCCTACACAAACACCCTCATATACATGTTCTTGAATACCCTAACAGCAAAGATACTCAAGGTCACTACAATACAAAGCTTGGTCAAAGAACCATCAAGGTTTGTTGTGGCCCAAAAATGCAAGATTCTCAAAGTATTGTACATAGCTAGGGGCACACTACTAAAGAACACTAGAACCTAAAAGATGAAATTGAAAAATTGATGCAACAAGGATATATTAAAGAATATGTGGTTCGAAAGTGTGACAGTCTAAAGAAACATTTCAAAATAGGCAAAAAATGATATGGTCAACACCCATCTAATCTGCAATGTGACCTGAATGTAATACACTACACTATTGGATAATGTTACACTAACACCCTAAAAGGAGTGACAATTTCTACAATCAGCCCAAGTGATTCAAAGAGGCGTTTAATAAAGTAATTCAAAGGATAAAAGCAGAGGCTCAGTCTAAGAAGATAGCATTGTTATAGTACTCATGCAATAAAGTAACCTCTGAGAGAAAAAGTCAACACAGTATGAAATTACACTTGAGGGAACCCTGTATAACCAAGACATTAACGTCAGCTACTCAATCTTGATAGCAAAAAAGAGCATAAATCGATTAAGCACATCTCTTATGGCATCATGAAGGTTTTCTTTAACTTATGCTAGTAGTTAAAGTTTCTTATTTTAAGCCTTTAGTCTTTGCTTTTAATAGTTAGGAGTTGTTTTAATGAACAACAAATAAAAGGCTGATCTATACTTGGAACAACACATTTCTTTATTTGATTATTTAAATGAATTTCTTAGATGTCTTCTAATAAAGAACATCACTTTGTGTAGTAAAACCCTAGAGGTAGATCACAATAAACATGTAATAATGAATGCACAATGTTAATTATAACATGCATAACACTATGCCAAAATCATACAGCAGGTGACATCAATACTATTATAGGACTCCCTAGGGGGTATGTGGAAAAACCCACTATAAGACTTTTAAGGGATGGTGGCGAAAACCACTATAAGACTACTTGGAGGATGTGTGGTGAGCCTACTATAAGGCATGCTAAAAGGTATGTAGCCAACATATCAATTCCACTATAAAGCCCTTCAAGGGATACATGGCCAATATATCAAAGCCACTACAAGCCCCTTATAGGGGTATGTGATCAACACATCTAAGCCCATTAAAAAAGCCCTTAAAAGACAAATGACAAGTCAACAACTATATTTGTACCTAGAAACATACACACAATGATAGATATAACAACTCCAACAAACCCCTAAGGAAAATAACTACTAGCAACAAACAACTCTGATAAGACCCCTCATGGGGGAATTGTAAAATTTGAACTTGTGGTAAACCCCACAAGTGAAGCTTATTAGTCAAACCTATACATAGTTGTTTCTCGTCACGATAAAGTTCTTGAAAAGAAGTTAAACAAAAAATGAAAGAAGAAAAAATAAATAGAAGAAAGGAGTAAGCATGCCAACAAGCAACATGGCATAAAGCAATTGAAAACTAACGTTTATCCAAACGACTAAGTATGGGAATGAATTTAAATTGTTCAAACTTCCATAATCAATAGGAACAAAATTCAACAATGTTCAAATATACATATAATGTCTAGTCAACACTTAATCTCCTAAAAATAAAAAATAAAAATAAAAACCAACCATTATGCTACTTATGCAAAAGCAAAAATGCAAAGTAGTCTTAAACAAAGAAAAGGGAAAAGCTAATCAAAGCTATAAATTAAGTCTTCATCTATTCATACAAAGCCAAATCTATTAATTTCTCTACCATAGCTTCAGTAGGAGCCTTAGTAGAAAGGTTAACCAAATGTTAAGGCAAAGCAGTAGCAAATCCTCTGCAGGATATCATCGAATCTCGCTAAGTATGTAGCAACAATCTTGGATGGTCTTCTCATTAGAATCCTTTGTGTTAACTCCGTAAACTCCTTTGTGGCCTCCCAGAGAGCAGTGGTGATGAGTGCTTTCCTAGTAGATGACTTTGAGAACTTTCTCCCAGTGTTTACCTCTTTCACAAAATGCGTCTTTAACTATTTATGCTTTCTCAATAGTTTCGCTTTGAACTTGGTGTTGAGCTTACCTTATGGCATTCTCCTTGAGCTAAGATATCACCACTTCATCCCTCTCCACTTAATGTGATATCTACACAACCAAATTCTAGACCTACACCAAAGAATAATAAGCATGATGAGCAAATAATTAAGTTTGACTACAAGAGAAAACATAAAAAAAAACTAAATAGAGAGACAAACACTTACCCAAGCAGAGCTCAATCAATTGGAATAGGAAAATACCTTTAGCTTTACCTAATTATGCTTACTCATCCCACTCCACAAGCTATCAATGTTGGAAATGGTCTCATCCATATCTCAGTGTAAGTTAACGCCTAGCTCCAACGTAGACCATAATGAAATAGTCCTTTACCCTTATTAGTATGAAAAGGCAAGATAACTTCAAAAAAGTACTTCCTGTGACTGATCCTTGTGTAAGTTTCACAATTGGTCCAAAAATTACTGCCTCAAAGCTATTACATATGCTAGCTTGAGGCACCATAGAAAAAGGCGAAGCATGAACCTCACTCGAACACCACCTTGAGAGACTCGAACATGGCCCAATAGGTAATGCCTCTCCACGATGCGACTCGACTACACACCTCTCTCAAGAATCCCCATCCACTCTCCTAGCACAAATCCTCGCTAAATCGATCTTCTTACTTGCTAAGAACAAAAAAATTAGATTAAGCCCAATCATCTAATAGATAATCAGCATAAAGAATAAAAAATACAAGTATTGTAGAAAATGCTAGAAAGTAGTAATAAGAATACCCATAAAGGCAATCATCACAAAATAAATTGAGTATCCTTAGAGAACATATAGGTGACATCAAAAGAAGAGGCAAATAATCTTGCCTTCTCAAAGCACTAGTGAAGGTCATGGTGTGCCTTACTCAGACGCACTAATGATAGTGAACTATTCCACACATAAGGAAATAAAATTGTAAATGGATATTTGACTACAAATGTATGAGTACGGTAACTATATATTCAGCTTGTTTAATATTCGCTCCAAATACATTTATATTGAATATATTCATTTTACATATTCAATTATCTATATCTGATAAATAATATTCCAAAAAATGTTATACATAATATATTCTAATCTTTTTACTCATTTTAATATATAAATAATATTGAAAAAATTATTATATATAATATGTTATTATACATAATTTATTTTTTTCATTATAAAATCTCATAATATGTATATAAATAATATAATCATGAATTAATAATTAAAAAATTGAGAAGAAAAAATAGTAATGAGGATTATGAAGAAACGAAAGTGATGATAATTAAACAATAATAAGTTAAGATAGAATTTAGAAAATCAATATATGGATGATAAAGTTAACAGATATAAAGTTCTTGTTAGTTGACTTTATTATTAATATGCATAGTTGTCATTTTATTAATATTAACTAATAATAAAGTCAATCATAAATTAAAAAAATAAACTAAAACAAGAATAATTGATTCTATAATTTTAGAATAAAGTAATAAAATTCTAAAATTATTAACCAGCTAGAGGGAGATTAAGGGTTTTAGAGTATCTATTAACTAAGCTTGCAATATAAGATGAATAAATAAATTCATAACTTAGTTTATAGTAGTGTTAGTTCAAAAATTAATAAAATTTGTTTAAAAATAAAATGTAAACCCTAAATCCTAAAACCCCAAACTCCAAAATCTTAATAATAGAGAATATTTTATTGATTAACAATATTAATGTTTAAATATCTAAAATTAAATTATATTAATTAATATTCATGATAAAATCAATTTTTCTTTGGATTATATTAAACATAATATTCAAAAATATTAAGTATCAAAACATGAATTCTAAAATCATCTATAATAAATAGCTTATAATTAAATTTTGAACTTAAATATATTCAAATTTTTAAATTTAAAAAATATAAATTATTATTATTAAATAAAAACTACTACTACTACTACTACTAAATAAAATACAAAAATGAATGATGAATGAGAGGAAAATGAAAAAAATAAGGGCCCATTTGGTTTTATTTCCACACCCATTTTTTTCATTTTCTACTATTTCAAAAATAGAAACTATTACTTTTAACACATTTTCACCCAAAATAATTTTTATTTCCATTTTCAAAACACATTCTCCAATAATTTATATATTTTTTTCAATAACATATATATCTTCTCTCTGTATTCTATTATTTCTATCTCTTTCCACCTACAACCTATATTAAAACTAACATAATTATTACTTTTCCAATATTTCATCCAAATTCATTTTTATTTCCACATGACATCACATAACTAATTCCCACCATTTTAGAAAATAATGGAATTGAAAAATAGAAATGGAAATAAAACCAAACAGCCCATAAGAAACCCTACCCATGAGTTGTCCTACTAGACTCTCTCTCTCTCTCTAAATATGTGTGTGTGTGTGTGGTGTATTTGGTGGGTGGGAGGTGTAGAAGTTGCCACAACAAGAGTCAAGATTTTTTATTTTTATTTTTTGTCTCTTTTCAATTTTGAGCCCTGGCCAGCAAGACTACAAGCGAGAAGCTCATCACAAAGGCGAGTGAATTTCGGTGATAGAGAGGAGGCTAAAAGCCAGCCTTTAATGGCTACTGATGCTGCAAAGAGCTTATCGGTCCGAAACTCTGGTGGATTAGAATGGTATTGGGCTTGAGATCTGCAACCAAGAACAAACGTAAACTAGCCGAGGTGCCCCGGCTAAGGCACTCCGACGCTCAAGTCAGATTTCCGGTAAGACGGAGAGTATATAGAAAGTGTATAGTGAATAGTGTATTAGCCATACCTTGAGCGTGGTGGTGCTGGTAGGATTTATAATCTGATCCTGGTGTGAATTTACCCAAATACCCTTATCAGGTGTACTTGGATTTTTCTCCTGTTCGGGGTTTGATAGTCATTTTCTACCCAGATCTCGGGGCTGTGCCACGTGGAGCAATCTCCTGTTTTCCTAGGTAGTCACGTCAGTGGGAGCGCGCCTCTGCCAGAGTTGTTGGCAGAGTTGTCATGATTGGTGGAAGCGGTTACATTAGTAGGTAGCAGTCACATCTGCTGCCACGTGTAATCATTACTTAAAAGTTCAACTTGTTTCATTTGCAATCGGGGGTCGATTCATGTCGACCAAGCTTAGCTGATGAGTTTGGAAGAGGCCCTCAGGTTGATACGGGTCGACCACGGGGCTTAGCATATGGGGTCGATACTAGTCGATCAAGCTGACTTGCCTCTGGGCTTAGTGGGCTGAATCTTCTGAATCTGGGCCTGTTGGGCCTACTGGATGCCTCGTGGACTGTCTCATTTGTAGAATGGCCCATTGGGTCTGTTAGGCTATCCCATATCAGCTACTCTCTCTTCCCTTTTTTTTTTTTCAATTTGGAGTTGTCACCGGTAAAATTGCTGACAAGAAGCTCATTGCAGGGATGTGCAAGCCTCTGCCACAAGGAAGAAGCCAGCAGCATACACCAAGGGCCAACTGCTAGCCTCCACAATTAGCAGAAGCTAACAACAGCTAGCCTCTCTGTTCAAAATAGAGCCCAACAACTGCTAGTCTCCATCCTACAATGGGGGCCAGTGGCTCCGTGCAAACGCTGACCAAACATATATATTTTTAACATGGTTATTTGTTTATTCTTTAGAAATTTAAATTTATAATTTATTTTTACTTTGGGGATATTTTCTCAAAATTTTGTTACACTATTTATTTGATTACTTCATTTTCAATAAATTGTGTAAGTCATTTTACTAGAAAAATAAATATTTTATTACATATAAACATATTCAGAGTTAGATATTCACATATTTTTAAATGGATATTTGGATAAATATTACTCAAATTTAATATGGATAACTATCGTTGGATACAGATGAATTCAAATAATTATAATAGAATACGAATATATCTGAATTCACTTAATATTCATCGAATACAGATTTAGATGTCAATGCATAAATATCCGTTGGATACCAATATGAATACAGATATATATTATGAAAGCTAATCAAATATGGATACTGTATATTTGATTTGTTCAATATCCACCTCTACAAGGAACCTCTCAACCTTCATCTCATAGGAAAAAGAGCTTCCTCTTCCAAGGACCTCTAAAATAGGCAAGCCACTCAAGGATTTACAACTTGATTTAAGAGAGATATAGAAAAAAGACTCATTCATCACCTTTGGCACCAGGAACAAAAAGTGAGAACTATCCAAAGAGATAAGAGTATCTAAGTCGTCATCCTAATAGCAGTGCTGAAATCCTATGAAGTATGTTAAAGGTGGCAATTTCCAACACGACACAATAACTCAACATGAGTTTAACATGAAAAAATTAGGTTTAGGTCGACTCATTTTGGGTCTGAGTTCAATAAGGTTCACACAAATAAAAACTCGAAGAAAATAAGTTGGGTCAGATTAAATTTCAGGTTACATGAACAACCTAAAATTTAACTTTGGATCCCATGATAACCCGAACCCACCAAACCAACCGACCCAACTCGAATTAAACAAACAAAATTTAAATTGCTTAGGAGAAAAATATAAATTAACAAAATAAAACTTGAAATTTTGAACTTGGCACTATCAGAATTACTAGTTTGGTGTTTTTCAGTATTATTTATTTTTGCAAATATATAGGATGGATGATTATAATTTTATACAATTTCTAATTGTTCTTTTGTGATTTCCAAGCGGACATGAAAGTTGTTCTGCAAAGAGTTGACAAAATGCTACTTGGACAACTAAATTGTCTTATAAATTTTTCCTAGGCCTTATGCAATTCAAGATTTTGCGTATATAAATAGACAAGAATTCTTTCTATTGAGAGATTATAAAAAATTCAAAAGGTTCAAGCAAGTTTGTATAATAAATTATGTGTCCAATTAAAATACTTGTTTACTTATTTGCTTGATGATATATTTTTATTAATTTACGTGCTACTTAATTGAATCAATATAAAGTAAAAAAAATAATGTAATTTTAAGAAGTTAAAAAAGACAATTTGATTGATACAAAAGAAACAAAAATTAAAGAGAGCGGGTGAATAAAATTTGAAAAAGCACGTTATTTTTAAAAATAAGATACTTTATAATTTCAATATTTTTATAATGCTAATAGATACTACAAAATGAAAGGAAAAAAAGTTTTAAAATCAATATATTATGTGGTTCAATTTTTATTTTTATTTTTAGAAAGTTACTATGTGAATTTATGATGAGAATTCCTTACGCTTATTTTAATTTATTAATAATTAAGAATAGATAAAATTAAAAAATAAAAATACCAAAAAAAATTTAAAAATTAAAACGAATGTTTGAAATAATTATTTTAAATTAGGTTAGCAAGTTAGATTAGGTGAATTTGAGTTAGTGGGTTGACCTAACAAAAATTAGGATGATCCGAACCTGACCTAATATGTTTTAGATTAGGTTAGGATTAAACATTTTCAAGTTTTCATCAGGTTAGATTCGGTTCAGGTTGAGAAAATTAATATTATACCTTTACTTCAAGCCAACCTCAACCCACTGACCCACCCAAATTGCCACCTTAATATATAGTATGTAAAGAATTTTGGAACAAATTGACTTAAATACACCCCATTACTTCTAATTATTTCCATCAATGAGGGTTTATATGGAAGGGAGAACCCACTGCTAAAGTAGCTACTTGATAGAGTAAGATACCTTAGGAGACGTGACACCATGTTATCCTTTGACAAAGGAAGAACAAACTCATAATCATCAAAAGCGCAAATCCTATGCCATAAAATTTCTAACTCTCCCAATAAGAGTGAATAAGATATCTTGGCGGCATTGGCAAAACTATCGTCAACGATAGGGATATCCTTGGACCTTTCTTTAAAAGAATCCTCGTTTCTAAACTTAGAATCAAAATCAAACGAAGAAGATGATTTAGAAATCAAAGACCAACTCATGCACTTTTAGAGAATGACAACGCAAAACAACTGTCAAACTAAGCAATGTGCCGAAAAAGGGGCTCACAAACTCCAAAGATATAGCAATATAGTAAGGGGGCAATGCCACTAACTTGGACAATTTTAGCATGAACACGACCACCAGGTGGTGCCTATGATATCCCAAGCACCCCAGCTTAAAAGGCCAACTACTCATGAAGCAGGCTACCCCAAGCGTTAAGGGCACATGGCGGCCTATGGTCGGGCTAATTGCCCATGTGTGGCCCGTGATTCTTCCATGACAACATTGTTCCTACTCCCTTTTTCATGTTTATGCACTCCGAATCAATTTGAAACTCTAACTTGGACTGGGTTCCACCACTTGATATCTCATTCTCAAGACCAAACATGACTTGCTTTCAATTTGGACAACCCTAAGAAAATTTTACCAATGCTAAGGAGTCAAACAAAAATTCACCAAGGATAAAGTGAAGTAAAAGAAAAAAAATAAGGGAAGAAGAAGTTAGCTTAGGAACTCATCTATTACTTGTTCACAAAGCCCATTTTCACAATTACACACTTGCCAAGATTTGTCAAAGTCATTAGACGAATGTGAAACTCCTAACACTACATTTCCTAAAAAAAGCAAGATAAGGAGACCAGCAGAACCTCAACTGAGTCAGAAGTTGAGTTATCCCAAATTTTTGCAACAAAAAATAAATCAAATAATTTGTCAAAATTTAATAAAATTAATTAAATAAGGCAAGGTAAATTAAGAATGAAACTATTGTTATGAAAATCAAATGCTCAAATTGAAAGTGTGGGGCTTGATATTATGGCAAATTAAGTTTTCAAGGTAAAAAAGTAAAATTTAACTAAAATAGCCAATTAAATAAATAATAAATAAAATAAAAGACTAATGAGTTCTAAGTAATCAAGCCCACTAAGATGGACATCTTTGTCCAAATAAATTGGAGTCTACGAAATATTTAATCATTATAAATAAAAACTCTTAGAGTAAAAAAGGAAAAAATTATTGACCCAAAAATCAAGAGCTTTAGCCCTACGCGAATGCTATCCAAAACAAAGAACTTCTTGAATTTCACAAACTTTTGAAAAGAACCTTAATTTTATTTCCAAACTGCAAGAAGGAATCCATATTTTAATGTGATTTTTATGTTTGCATTGGCTCGAATAGTTATTAAGTCTTCACATATATAAAATAATTATTATGCCCTATAAATTTTATATAAATACATATCTAAACAAACCTAATCAACTAATAATTATAAATTTAACTTTCTAACCACCAAATCTTTCAATTGCTACAAAAAGAATAGATAAACAGGGCATCATCTCGCACGGTTAGAGTCAAAATCGAATCGTACCTAGAACGGGGTAATTTCCTTCCTTTTGGTGTAGAAAGGGAAATTTAATAGTATTTTCCTTTTCATTATCCTTTTCTTTTTATAACACCTTCTAGGAAAAATCAATGGGTATTTTAGGAACCGCTGCTTCAAATTCCTGAAAACAAAAAGGGATAAAAAAGTGGACCAAATCACAAACACTCGTACGGAAATATTCACTGCCCCTCAAAGCTTACAAAACCTTTTCCGCAGAGAATCTCTGGAGAGAGAGAGAGAGAGTGCGTGTGTGTGTGTGTTTTTCAGCTCTCCCATCGCAGCCATGGAAATACCAGAAAAACTTCTCAAGTTCAAATTTCACATTCTGTTGGTCTTGGCTTTCAGTCTCCTAATCTTCCTTCTTTGCTATCTCGCGCCTAGTTTTCTCGAGATTTTGAAGTACTTTTGGCCGCTTCTAGTCTCAACGGCGCTTTTTCTCGTCGCCATCGTTGTATTTGGCCGGATTTGCCCACCGGCGGCAGAAACTCCAGGCGAGAAAGCCGGCGAAGGGCTGTTGGATTACGTGGCCGGCCAACCGGAGCAACTACAGCCCCTCTTAGCACAAGATATAGAAGTAGAAGAAAGTGTCAAAGATGAGTAACGCTTTTGTATTTTTTTTTTTCTGACGCTTTCTTTTTTGGATTACTTTTGGTAGACAGGTCAAGAAGTGTAAAATTCCTGGAATTAAATGATGTTTTTCCTCTGCTGAAATAAAGTTGTGTTTGGGTAAATACTTAAATTTCAAGTCATTTTCAGTTTTCAGATTGTGGAATTATTGGATTGATTTGGATAATGCAATTGAAACTTGAAATAAAGCCAATGGTAAGAAGTGAAATACAGTAATCAGATAAAAATTAGTAATCAGGACAGAACCAACAACTATCTACATCTCAAATTCAATTCTGTGTTTCACTTTGACTGCGAAGATTAGAAATTCCATATTTTAGGGATAAAAGTCGTCACTTCGATGAAAATAGAACTAGAAATATCGGGCATGGTTAGTCGTGAGACGAGGCAACAATGAAGCGCGGTGTTTAAAGTGATTTAGGTAATGCATTAACAGCAAACATATGGCTCCCAACTTGATTAATAAAAAAATCAGATTAAAATTTAAAAAGTAATCTTTTTAATTAAATAAGTTAAATTTATATTTTTCTAAAGCCTTATAAAATCTAACAGGTTGGTTTATTTATTTATTTTTACATAAAAAATATAATAATAATGATATAATATTAAATGGTTAATAGTATTTGATTTTTTTGATTAGTTTTGTATGAAATTTGTTATGTTGTTTAGTACTTTTTTTGTTAAAATGATACTATTTTATATTTAAATTTGAACTTTCATAATTATATATTTATTATTTGTTATTTTGATGATTTCTTATTAATGTCTGCTACAAATTTGAGCATATTAAAATTTTGAATTTATGTGATGCTTAAATTTAATTGAAGGTTTAATAGAAAGTAGGCTTTTAAATATACTTCCAGGCCAAACAAAAGCTTTAGAATTTAATAAAAAGCATATTATAGATAACATGCTAGATTCAAGCTCACCATTTGTATAACAAGTTTAGCCTATTTAAATCAAAATCTAGCTTAGTCTAGCCTATTTTCATGCCTAAGGAAGGATTGGAAAAGAAAAAGGCGTTTATTTTATTTTATTTTATTTTATTTTTTAAAAATTGAATATTATTTATTTTGTATATAATGAAAGAGATTAGCCCCCCAAAATATATATTTTAAATGATTTCAATTTTGCGGCTTTTACTTAGATATTTTAACTTTCAGGCATTATAACTTGGGAAAAGTACATTTTTTGTCCCAATAAGTAAGAGGATTTGCACGTAGGATCCCAAACTAAGACTAATAGGACCATAGTTCTTAAATTTTGTGCACTTTTAGGACACCATTACATTTTCCATCAATTTTCTGATGGAAGCCGTGCGTGAGTTTCACCCGGATTAATGCTTTTAATATTTTTATTTAGCAAAGTAGCAATTTGGTCCCTTTTATTTGGTGTAATTACATAAAACCCCTCAAAAGTTTGATTTATTTACAATAAAATCTGGGAAATTACAACAATCCCTAATATTTTGTTGTGTTTAAATATTTTTGAAAAATCATTAGTCTCAGTTAATAAATTTGTTGGCATCATCCAAAAATTTATGTGAAAATTAAAAAATGCCCTCAAAAATTGCTTTGATTATTTTGAGATGAAAATGCCTTTAATTTATTTGTAATATTTTTCATGGTAATAATTTTAATATTTTCCAAGTTATTCATAATAAATTTAAATATATTTTATTATTAATAAAAATTCTTAACTATTAAATAATCTTTAAATTCACATTGAATTGAAATATAAGAATTTAAAATCGTAAATGTATCTAGAGAAATTCAGTTAAACTTATTTATTAATTAAAATAAAATAAGTAAAAGAACAAAAAATAAAATAAAGTTATATTCATCTCATGATTAATATAATTTTAAATTACATACGTAGTAATATTAAAATAATTAACGGATCTAAAATAATTTAATTAATTTAAAATTTTATAGATTTGATTATATAGTTAACATAAATTAAAATAAAAAAAATTAAACTAATTTAAGTAAGTTAACTTATTAATATAAAAATAAATAAGTCAAAAATAAAATGGGGGAGAAGAGCTGTCTTGCTCTTCCCCTACCCCAGCAGGCCCTTGCTCATGCTTCGCCCACCTGGCCAACGGTGCCCTCTTGAGCAGGCAGCTGCTGCAGGCCATCGCCGGCCGTTGCTCCAGCGACCAGCGCCCCCTTCCACCCTCCCTCCAGCCCTCGGGCGGCCGCTGGCGACAACCAAAATCTGGCCAGGGACAGGCTAGCCAAGTCGCTGGCTGGGGCCAAGGGCGGAGCATGGCCAGATCCCAAGGCAGATCATGCCGTTGTGTGACCAACGACCGGCCATGCCCAGGCGGCGTGGGGGTGGGGTTGAGTGAGGGCGTGGGGATTTTATGTTTATCTGTATTTATATTTATATAAAATTTATTTTATATATGAATATATATTAATATATAATATTTTAATTATATTTCCTATATAGAGTTTTTTGGTATTTATTTTTAAGTTTTATAATTTTTTTTAAAATTTTTTTAGTGACGACTAATTGGACATTTCATGTTTAGTGGGGTGTTTCATAAACAGATCAAACTTTTGGGATCATGGGGTAATAAATCTTTTTTCATGTAATGGTTTTTATTAGGGGTATTCATCGAATCAACTTAATTCGTTGAACTTGATGATTCAAACTGAACCAATTTAATTGGTTAGGTTTCGTTTGGATAATCAGGTTTAATCAAGTAAAATTCGATCAAATTCGATTATATTTGATTAGATCTCGAATTTTATGTTCATCGACCTGACCTGACCTGACCCGACCATTTAATTAAAATAAATAATAATTTATTTTTTTAAATTATGAATTTTGTTATTTATACTTACATTTAATGTTCAACTGAGATTTTAATTTAAGATTTTATATTATCAACCATAACTTGTGATAAAAAAATAAAATAATTTATAATAATTATGATTTGTAGTGCTCTTGTGCAATACTATGTGCTTTTGAATTTTAATGAATATTTTGAAAATAATTTAATTGTCTTGATTTTCTAGTTAAAAAACCAAAGATAATGTTTATTTACAAATTATGTGTTTTGAATTATATGTTTTGGAAGAATGAAGTTTGGGATTGGGGTTGGGGAATGTGAAATTTGTATTAGAAAATGAGATGTATGTTTGTTTATGATTTTAGGATAGTAAGAAAATTATTTTGAGAAAATTTGGTATGTTTGTTTATGTTTTGAGGGCCGACAAAATTTACCTTGGCAATCAAATCAATGCATTTTTATTATTTTAGGATGAGACAAATTTTACTGTAGCGGTTAAATCAATATCTTTTTATCGAATTTTGAGGGTGTAAATGAATTTTAGCAGTATTTTTTATTATAATTAATAATAAAATATTGTGATATGTAAATATATGTATATGTGATGGTAATGATTATGATGTAAAGAATATAGGATTTTTGGTCATTTGTCAGTTAAATTACAAGAATAATTTGGTTATTTTAAGAATCATTTTGAGAGAAAATGAAGGCATATGTTTCGTTATATTCTCCCAGAACAATTTTGTTTTGGGACAATAAAACCAAACATAGCCAAAGAAATTGCGACCGGTGCCTCCTCTTCCTCCTCCTCCTCCTCCTTTTTTGTCTTTCTTTTTCTTTTCCTTGAACCCGATTACCTGAATCAAACCAACCCAATTTAAATCAGTTTGATTTGGTTCAGGTTCAAAATTTGAAAATGATAAGACCCGACCTGAAATAATTAAAAATAATTGGTTTGAATTCATTTTCCCCCAAATCTGAATCAACCTAACTTGTAAATACCTCTACTTTTTATAAGAAAATTAACTACTGCGAGGGAGTGTCCCAAAGGCGCCATAAAAATGAAAATTATGGTCCTATAATTGTTAGTTTGGAACAGAAATTGTAAATCCCCCTATTAAATGAAACCAAAAACGTAATTTTCCCTTATAACTTTTATCTTATCCTCTTTAATTTGGATTTTAGGTAGAAAATTAAATTTTTTTTAATTAATACATAAATTAGATGAAAGCTAAAAAATGAAATAAATTGGTTCAAATAAATCGTGAGCGATATGATGATTCAAGCAATTCAGCTATGATTCGAATGATTTTCTTAGAATAAAATAATTTTTAATTTTTTTTTGTTTTTACTCAAAATTGAATTGAAGAATTGAATGATCAACAATGCAAATAATGAATTTGATAGTTTTTTAATCACTGACATGAGATGAGGTTTGGGGCAAATGTTTCAAATTCAATACCTCTATAAAAGTGATGGGACAAGAGAAGAGTTTTGGAATGTGAATCAAATTGAAAATCTCTAGAAACAATAATATCATTTTCATCAATTTAGCAACGATAGTATTAAAAAAAATTAAGTATGATAAAATGTGTAATTTATTTAAGCATTATAAAATATGTTTGAGAATTTCTTTTTCCTCTGCAAACCAAAAACTCAAGATCACTCTTAGGTTCTAATTGGAATTGTTTCGATTGGGATTAATCTCTAATGCAGTATATATTTATATGTGTCATGTGTTTTTCACATAGCGAAGATCATTTGTCATAACACTATTGACATCATACTGATGTATTTGATTTCCTCAAAATTTTAACACCACCCCACCTACCATTATTCTACCCAAGACAGGACTTAAAAATTTGAAAATTATTGTCTGAGCAAGAGATGACCAAGTCTGGCACTACACTATATTGTAAGCAGTGTCTTTTTTTTTTGGCCGACCTAGTAATTTTTAACCCATATCCATGGGTAATAAAAAAAATATAAATAATGGAACTTATTTGTTCAACTTAAAAAATTATTGATAATTTTATCCGTATTCAATTTATTCGTTGTTTTTTGGCTCAGCCCGTAAGTACCCGTGGATAATCAGTACTTATAATCATATATATATATATATTTATTCCCATAGATGTAATATCTTCTTCCACAAGGATAATCATATTTGATTGATATTTATACTTTCAATTCAAAAATTTTTGGCATGTAATGAAATTTGAATTTGAATTTTTGAATGTGATATAATTTAAATTTGATAAATTTTGAATACTTAAGATGTAAGTTTTAAATTATAATATTATATTTGTTCAATTTAAAGTTTGAAATTTGTAGTCTTTTTTTTTTAAATTTTATTTAGTTAATATTTGAATAATTTCATATAAATTGCAAGTTGGACATTAATTTATATTTAAATATTAAAAAAAATTACGAGTCCCATACCTAATACCCAATAAAAAATAAGTAAATTTATCTAACCTATTATTATCTGCTATTGAATTACTCGTGGGTATCTAATTGTGAGTTCTAACTTCTAATGGTCGGCAATAATATAATACATAAATATTTTAAGTAATTGCTAGTTGGTACGTGGAGGCCGGGGGCGGGGGGTGGGGGGCGGGGGCCGGGGATCGTGGCTCCAAATTTTTTAACAACCTTCATGGCTATTTAACTTCACGTTTGGGCTTTCACCGACGTTGGATTCTGTTTGAAATGGGCTGGGCCCGCAAACTTAATCGTTTCACTTTTTGGGGCCGCCAGGTCATCATATCACATATATAAATTCCCGAATTTTTGTATTCCTTCTAAGATGGGAACTACTAGGAAATGAAGGGAAAGCATCGGAGCCCCCATCGCCTCGACTTGCTGAAGAGAATCCGAGGTGTTTATATACATTTCATCGTTTCAATCTTAATATCAGTTCATGATACAATCAATTAACACAATTTTCTTTCCAGAACTCACGCGATCAATTGTTGAAGATCTATGTAACGGTCGATCGCCAACCTTATGCATCGATCAATTCAGTTCCTATTGCGCCGACGCTTCTGGAAAATGGTCAGATGTTCTCATAATATTGAGAGCTGTTGATTTTATTGAACAACTAGGTTTTCACATTTTTGGATTTTGGATCTTGTGGTAGATGACTGAAAGCATCAGATTAATTATGAATTCGTGAGTGAAAATAAGAGTTTATGATGAACAAGTAATCTAAGGTGGTGAACTGGTGCGGGATCATTTTTGTCATTTATGCAGCTGTTGCAGCTATGATTTGCCAAAAGGAAAGGAGGTTCTCATGCTGCGGAGAGAAAGACAAGCACGTAGGTTGGGTGAGTAACGCATTGTAAATCTAGTTTTCGGATTATGATCTGGTTGGTCATGAAGACTTAAGAGGAAATTACTTCTTGGAAATTTTCATCTGTTGGTCTTCTATCATTTCTACTAGTGTATGGCAAACCCTGACATGGGTCGATCTGGTTTGTAGATGTACTGCTTAGGGTATTGCTAATAGTTCAGCAACTCCTGCAAGAAAACAAGCATGGTTCGAAAAGAGATATTTATTACACGCATCCTTCAGTTTTTAAAGGTGACTTGTCCATCGAAATATTTTGCATTTACCTGCACCTTGATATTTATATTAATGCATTCACTCTTTCTGATGATTATATGCTTACATGTCATCATCTGAAGGTGAGACTAAATATCACCCTCACTTCTTGCCAACTCCGCAACTACTAGAAATCACAAAACAATTAATATCAGGAATTTTATGCATCATCAGGATTTTTTGGTTTGACTTTTTTCTCCATGATTTTATCTAATTTAACCTCAAATGCAAAGCAGAACAATCTGTTGTTGACCAGGCGATAAAGGACATTTGCATTCTTCTGCAGTGCAGTCGCCACAACTTGAATGTGGTATATTCTCAGAACTGTTTCAGTTTCACATTGTTTTTGCCTTCAACGTTGTGCATTTATGAATTTCAGAATGTGTTGTGGATCCTACGCACTTACTCCTGTCTGAGCAGAAAGGTGTTACAACTTCATCACCAACTTTTTGACCATTCAAAACATTTGGATGGATAGACAATTTAAATGTCATTTTAGTGTGTTGTTTTTCAATCTGTTGCTTTTGAACATGAACTGGAGAGCGCTTTGCCTTTGCCCCATTACATGATTAAATGTTTAATAATTTTAAACTTTTAATATGTGTTTTATGTTTACTCTTTGTGGTATGAATGTGATTCGGCAGATAAGATTTTATCTGACCAATACATCAGAGCAAAAGGGTTATTGTTGTTTTGCCCTACTGTTTGCTTGCCTCTTTGAATTGTGGATATATAGCAAGAACTTAGCCATGTATAAATACTTGAAAGTAGTTATCGGAATATTCAGATATCTCAATAACTATGTTAAAGGGAAGTTCAGATTTATAATGCTTTCTCTCTATCATAATTTGCAGGTCTCTGTAGGAAATGGGTAGGCACCAAGTGAATTGCACATTAAAAATTCATGGAGATTGAGATTGCTATGTAGCTGAGGTTTTCTGACATTTCAATTGCAAATTCTCTATTTTGCTGACTGAATAAGAATTGCTCTCTCGTAGCTTTCACCCTCTTAGCAATCAATGTCTTACATGGTAGAAATTCCCTCACATGCTTGAGTGAAACTTGCTTGTTATCAATCTCATGGTTTGCATGCAACCTGAATGTATTTATTGTTAAGTGTTTTATTCATAAGAAACCGATTACGGACACGACATTGATGGAGTTTGGGATGGTGATTGGCATAGTGAACAATCGATTTGAACATATCATTTTCCATATCTGCTGCCTATGGAGGAATAATGCTGAAAACCAGCATATCACAATGGAACTGAATCAGTTTCCATTTAACATCCAAGGATTTTCCATAAGGATGCCTCCACAGAAAACATTGTTAATATCTTTACATGACCAACATCCTTGGAAGCTTCTTTTTGTTCCTTCAAGTTCGGTTGCTATCTGCATCCTTTTGGCAATTTTGGGTGGCCATGTTGCTCATGATTCTCCCACCCCTAAAAAATAATCAGATTGGTAATGGGTTGGCTGAGATTTGCAGAAGCTGGGAGAAAATTTGATTGCATCAACTGTCCTAACATGGTAAGAAAATGAACTGAAACTGAAGGTGGCATTGTATCCTTCAAAAATGTAATTCTAACTGCATCTGCAGGCACAGCATATCCCTGTCCGTGTAGAAGATGTGGAAGGTATCAAGTTGTGCCACGTATGCATTTTTTTTTTTTGGGGGGGGTTGAATATTTCCTGCTACATTTGACTGATTAAACTGGTTCAGTCCTTATTGGTAATGAGGTTGAATTCACCACACTAAATGGAACTGAAAAAAATGAATTTCTTTACTGGAGTATTGAGTATTTCCAGAACATCATAAGGTAGTTTTGGATTAGTATGTCAACTGTTGGAATAATCTCTTGCAGTAATTTGCTTATAGCTGTATCATTTTCCTTGATACTTCTACTAGATGTAATCAGTGTGGCTGAGTACATCTTAGTTGTGGAGAAAGAATCAGGTACGACCTTTTTCTTCATCAGTTCCTCATATGATTCATTTGTATTGTTTATATTCTTAACTAAAAATAACCATTTTTCGTTTTGACTTTATTTTGCAGTGTTCCAGCGGCTGGCAAATGATCGGTTCTGTAGACAAAATCGCTGCATAGTTATCACTGTATGAGTAGTTTATTTATTTATTTTTATGTTTCTGTTTTTATTAGAAATGATAACCGGTTAAAATATCTGTATACAGGGAAGAGGGTACCCAGATGTTCCCACAAGAAGGTAAATATTTCGTTGTATCATTAATACAACTAACTAGGCTAATTTCTCTTAGCACACCCATTTACACCTGCATGTTTTCCCATTCAGATTTTTGCACCTCCTTACTGAAACATTACGTCTGCCAGTCTATTGCTTGGTGGATTGTGATCCGTATGGCATCGATATTTTGGTAACATTTCGGTTTGGTTCTATGGTAAGATTGTTAAATGGGATCCAGATTTGCATCTCTTTATGATTGTGTAGGTGAACAGTTTTATGTACTTATTAAGAAGCGACTAAATGAGATCTATTGGTTCCCATGCATTGTCTTAATTAATTATGATTTTGTTACGATTATTTCCATGAACTTCTTCAAGCAAATGGCTTACGAAGCCAAGTCTCTACGTCTCCCTGAGATTCGATGGCTTGGAGCTTTTCCATCCGACTATGAAAAGTATCAACTCCCGCAACAATGTCTCCTACCTTTGACACCTGAAGGTAAGATGCATGACAAAGAAAGTGTCCTCCTTTCACAAAATGTAATCTGTTTCAACTAAAGTTTTCAAATGACTTGTCAGATAAGCAGAAAACCCAAGGCCTACTGCATAGGTGTTACATGGAACGAGAAGTGCCACATTGGAGGTTAAAGTTTGTAGTTTATGATCATTTGGTGTGCTACCCATTTTTAAACATTAACGAAAGTTTGGACTATTTGACAATCTTATTTAAGGTCGGAACTCCAGTTGCTGCTGGATAGAGGAGTCAAATTCGAGATTGAAGCATTATCAGCACGCTCACTCACATTTTTGTCGGAGAATTATCTGCCATCCAAGATCCAAGAGGGAGCCTACATTTAAATTTTCTGGCTTTCTTATTCTATTACACAATATCTAGGTAAAATCTGAAGTTAGTTTAATATGTTAGTATTGTGTGTGCATATCATTCTAGAAAATCGAAAGCATATGAGTAATATGAAGATTTATCTAGATAATACTTATTTGCTAATAGAAAACTAGTTCAAAGAATTGTTAAAGTCGACTGCATAGTTCCTCATCCCATAGGATATTTTACCAAGCCAAAAAACAAAACTAGTTGCTGCATATACTGGAAAAAGAAACCAAACAAAAAAGAGTTGTTAATCAGTTCAACAGTAACGAAGTATGTGCCATTTTTAGCAGCATGTCTAACTTGTGCTTTGATCTGAGGTATATCCCTGATACCATTCCAAATAATTAGGCATTTGGGTTGGGTTTTTTGGGTCTCCATCTGATGATGTCAATCGGATCGAAGAAAATTAAATAAATTTGATTAGATTGTACCTGAATGCTGAATTATCGGAAAATCTCTATTTCTATTGACTAAAGCTAGGAAAATAATATTATATACCAGATTATATTGTGTAAGTCATATATCCAATCCAAATTAGTCCAAGCTGCAAGGGTTTGCAAATTAAATAATTGTTATTTGAGTCCATGATTGGATTTCTTAATCCATATGCACTCAACCTAATCATTCCATTAAATATTAACGCTCTAGTACAACTCAATGGTTTAGCCACTTGGTCACACGCTTGTGGCCAGCGGACATCGACTCACGATCAAGTTACGTGATATTATACTTTTTAAGAGGTTCATATAACTGGATCATATGCGCTGCCTGGCTCGGCTTCAGCTCGTGGGCGTTAGGGCGAATGTCTCAATCTTATCTTTTTGGGATAAATTCAATTTGAATTTTAAACTTAACTTGACCGTTGGCTTAATCGGATATCAGATAAGATAATCTAATTGGATAATGGCTGACTCGTTCAAGACCCATTAGATTAGCTTAATCCGATCAGATGGAATCAAATATTTGGAGATTAAGTTGAGATTTGGCGGATCGTTGGAGATTAAGTGGGATTTGGCAGAGGGATGTGGGACACGTAGTGCGATACTGGTGGACGTGTGACGTATGTGGGACACATGGTGTGATACTGGTGGACGTATGTGGCTGACGTGGTAGAATATCATTGGCTGGGTGACATGTTAGAGGCCATTAACTACCAGACTCTAACCTTAATCCTTCCTATAAATAGACTGTCTCTAGTAGTCTTCAAAGATACACTGCATACACCTAAGCATTTTGCTTCTGCCCACTTTCTTGCTTTGCTCTCTCTCAAGAATCTTTTCCTTCTCATTCTCTAATATTCCTTGTCCCGAACTCAAGATATACGCCTATCTCATTCTTATTTGGCGACTAAGTACTATTCGGGGTGAACGAGACGGAGTGCACCTGATCGTTCTGGACCATCTCATCCTGGGAAAAGCAGCGTTGTACCCGTTGCATTGGTGAGTTAGGGCGCTCGTTTCTTCAAGGCAAACAGAATTCTATGATTTGGTTGTCTAGCTGATTCTATTATGATACAAAATTCTTAATTTGAGTCTTTAATTTAAATTCTGTATCTCATTTAAATTATATTAATAGTATGCTTTATTGCTTTTAATGCCTCGATTGACTTATATCTAATTTTGGCTTTTTCTGGACGTGTATCTAATTAAATAATTGCTTAAATTTTGATTTACCTTGAATTTGACGTATATTTTGAACATGCATGCTGTATGCTTAATTCTGATAATACATGTTGTATATTTAATTCTGACAACACATGCTATGTGTATTAAATTTGATATCTTATACTTGATTTGAATTTCATATTAATAAAAACGCATGTACTGCCTCAATTGTGATTATCTATTTTAATCTTGATAATTTGATTTGCATATTTAATTGCATGTTGGTATATCCTGCTGCGAAATTTAACAATCTTGAAGAAACAAGTTTTTCGTGTGTTTTTATCTGCTAAAATTCTAATTAGATATCCTGGTAGGAATCTTGCTTGATATTTCTAAGTAGATATCATGTTTAGGAATCTTGCCTAATATTTCTGAGTAGATATCATGTTTAGAAATTCAGCCTAAATATTTTGCTTTAGGGTTAATTTTGTAATCAATCATGACTACAAGTTCTAATGCTGTTGGTGAAGTTATGTCAGCAAAAGGTGACCTTTCCAGCCTTTCGAAAAAGTTCTCGGGCTAGTTCTTTAATTGTTGGCAACAACGCATGAAAATCTGGCTGACGATGAAAGGTCTTCTTTCGTTGATTCAGTTGACCATGCCAGAACCAACTGAAATTGATTCCAAAACTAAGGAAATAGTCGATTGGAAAATGAAGGATCAGATTGTTCGAGGGGTGATTCTGTCAACTTTGTCTGATACACTCTTTGATATGTACTATTCTGATTCATATTTGGCTAAGTCTTTATAGGATGAATTGGATAGAAATTACAATGCTGAAGAGCAAGGGCTCGAAAAGTATTCGATTTCCAAATTCCTAAAGTATCAGATGATTGAGGGCAGGTCTGTATCTAAACAGACACATGAATTGATCAATCTAGAGCATTCCCTAGTTGATGCTGAGATGAAACTCCTTGAGAAATTTATGATGATGTCAATTGTTGATAAGTTTCCCAAGCCTTGGGAAGGCTTTAACATAACTCTAAAGCATCAAAAAAGGAAATTAACTTTAGATGATCTGATGATTGCCATAAGCATAGAAGAGGAACATAAAAATCAATCCCACAATGTTCCTATTGAATATAATCCTAAGGCAAATGTAATAATAAGAAAGAAGAAAGTCAATATCAACTCGAACTTTAAAACCATCGATAAGGGAAAAGCCAAATTGAATAAGAACCAAAGGCAAACAGGCTTTGTTGGAATTGTGGACAAAAAGGGCATTGGGTTAAGGAGTGTTCCTCTAAGAAAGCCAAGTCTAAAGCCTAGTCTGCTGGACCAGTGGTCAACATGGTTGTTGGAGACACGAGCGAAGCTAGAGTTCCTAATGTTTCCATTGATGAGTATGTTTATTATAAACCAGAATTATTCTCTATCTATGAACCATATGATTGGCTGATAGACACTAGTGCTAATATGCACATTTGTGCTGATAAATCACTATTTATGTCTTACTAGCCTTTTAGTGGAAGGACTGTGATGATGGAAAACTCAAGTGCAGCAAAATTGTTTGGGATAGGACGTGTGGACCTAAAATTTCCTTTGGAGCGCATATTGTCAGTGCAAAGGGTGTATCATTTTCCAGCAGTCCGAAGAAATATCATTAGTGGTTCTGTAATAGTTAGGGAAGGCCATAAAATTTCCTTTAAGTCAAATAAAGTTTTAATTTTAAATTATGGCACTTTCATTTGTAAAGGTTATCATTCTGATGGTTTGTTCAAAATTCAAGTTAAAAACTTTATTAGTTCTAATAAAAGTAACTTTCCCAACTTTCCTGTTATTAATGTTATTGAGAATTCATCTGTTTGGCATAATCGTTTAGGACACTTGAATTTTAGTTCTGCCAAATGAATGATGAACTTAAATTTAATTCCTAAGTATGAAATTGAATGAGAACATAAATGTCAAATCTGTGTTGAAGCTAAGCAAGTGAGAAAGCCTTACCACTCGGTTGAAAGGCAAACTAAAATTCTTGGCTTAGTGCACACAAATATTTATGAGTTCAATGGAGTCTTAACAAAAGACAATAAAAGATACTTTATCACCTTTATAGATGATAGCAGTAGGTACTATTATCTTTATTTACTAAAACATAAAGATGAAGCACTAGAGAAGTTCATTACGTTTAAAAATGAAGCCGAAACACAAACTGGTAGAAAACTTAAAAGGTTAAGGTCAAATAGGGTGGGTCCAACCCATTTCATAAATTCAACTAGAATTTTGACATAGTTCATGAAGAAACTGCCCCTTATTCTCCCGCTTCGATTAGGATAACTAGACTTGGCAATTTTTTACCCAAACTTGTGGGTACCCACAGGTACCCAAAAAAATATGGGTAATTTTACCCGTACCCAATTTACCCGCTGCTTTTTGGTTTGGCTTGCGAGTACCCGCGGGTAATCCATTTTTTTAAAATATTTATATATAATATATATTTACATTTAAACATTTATAACAAATTAAATTAAAAATTATATCCTAAAATAAAACCTAAATAATTTGTGCTAGAACTTGGTTGTGTGGTTACGATGTTGATGGTAAGTTGATTAAGGTCTTTTATTTTATTAGCAATACTACCTATTTCTTTTTAAATATTTGTCATTGAACATATATTCTTTTATAGGTGATGTAAGTCAAGTGATGAACAACTTGTCGTGCATATTCCTATGGATGCAACATCTTCTTCCATAAAAATAACAATATTTGATTAATATTTATACTTTCAATTCAAAAACTTTTGACATGTAATGGAATTTAAGTTTAAACATTTGAATATGATGTACTTTAAATTTGGTAGATTTTGAATACTTAATATGTAAGTTTTAACTTTTAAATTACAATATTATTAATATGCTTTAGGTATTTGTTCAATTTAATATTTGATATTTGTAGCCTTTTTTTAAAGTTTTATTTAGTTATTATTTGAGTAATATCATGTAAGTTACAAGTTGGACACTAATTTGTCTTTAAATATATAAAAAAAAATTTAACAGGTACCCGCGGGTTACCCGTTACCCATGAGGACGGGTAACGGGTGCCTTATCTCTTACCTAATAAAAATGGGTAAAGGGTAAATTAACCCAACCTGTGATTACCCGCTCTTGGGTTACCCATAGGTTACCCATTGCTAAGTCTAGGGATAACTGAGCGAAAGAATAGAACATTCATAGATATAATTAACAATCTGCTTTTGAATTTCGGATTGCCCAAGTACCTGTGAGGGAAAGCTCTGAATACGGCTTGCCATATTCTGAATAGAGTTTCCCTGAAACATAAAGAAAACACTCTATTTAAATTCTGAAAAGACAGGAAACCTAATCTAAAGTACTTCCGAGTGTGGGGTTGTCTTGCAAAAGTGTTAGTCCCTGAACACAAGAAGAAGAAGCTAGGTCCTAAGACTGTTGATACGGTCCTTCTAGGCTATGTGGAAACATCTTATGCTATGAGATTTCTAGTTATTAAATCAAAGATTCCGGGCATAGATGTGAACACTATTGTTGAATTTCGCAATGTTACGTTCTTTGAGAATGTGTTTCCCGTGAAGACTAGGATACCTCTAAATGTTTCTTTAGATTCAACCCTAGAGTCTGCATCGATTTCGAATCATGTAGAAAAGATGATAAATGTTGGGGGCAGTCTTAGTAGTAGCACAGTTCCAGAAGAACTAGATGAACCTAGACGAAGTAAAAGGGCTAGAATTACTAAGGACTTTGGAAGTAACTTTGTTACTTACAATGTCGAGGGTGATCCTGTTACCTTCAAAGATGCTATAGCTTCCCTTGAGGCTAAGCATTAGAAGGAAGCCATTAAGAGAGATGGATTCTATTCTCTTAAATAGGACATGAAAATTAGTCAATCTCCCTCCGGGGTGTACTACTATAGGAAACAAGTGGATCTTCAAAAAGAAACTGAAATCTGATGGAACTGTTGACAAGTTTAAAGCCAGGCTAGTTACTAAAGGGTTTAAGCAAAAATAGGAAATATATTACTTCGACACCTATTCTCCAGTAGTTTGTTTGACTACAATCCAAGTGCTTATAGCATTGGCTTCCATATATGATTATCCTATTCACAAGATGGATGTGAAAACAGCCTTTCTGTATGATGATCTTGGGGAAGAAATCTATATAGATTGGCCAGAGGGATTTGTAGCTTCTGAAAATGAGCGGAAAGTTTACATACTTGTTAAATCACTTTATGATTTGAAAGTAATAGGTGTACATGGTATGTATTTACCTTGGGTGGGGGCATTGTCTCTTGGAAGTCTACCAAACAAACTTTGGTAACTCGGTCCACTTTTGAGGTTGAGTTGTGCGCTTTGGACACTATTGGAACAGAGGCAGAATGGCTGTATGGGTTGATGGTACAATTGCCCATGGTGACCAAACCTCTTTCGAGAATTGTTGTACATTGTGATAACCAAACCATAATTGCAAAGATTAGAAGTTTAAAGTTCAATCAAAAGATCAAAAGACACATCCAAGTTAGATTAAAGTCTATAAGGGAGTTAGTGTTTGAAAGGGTCATAGCAATTGATTTTGTTAGATTCAAAGACAATATTGCTGACCCTGTAACTAAAGGACTTGATTTGTTCTCAGTTCATAAATTCAGGTTGGGGATGGGATTGAAAAGCCATCAATAATATACCTACAGTAACAACCCAACCTACCAAGTGGAGATCCCACAAGGTAGGTTGAATGTGGTATAAACAAATTGCAAAGTATATTGAGGTGCACCTAAAATTAATTGATTTTTGTATCTGGTGTTTCTCCCCTGAATGCTTGGTAGGTGCTGATTGCTGCTGGTATAGTAAGAGTTTAACTTTGAATGGGGTCAAGTCATTTGGATGAGATGCTGGCAGTGCATCCCTAGAGATGCTCAACTAAGTGAATGTAGTCCTTTGGTTGGGACTAAAGGAACTGGGCTATTCCTTGACAAACATTCATGATACAAGATTGGGACACATGGCTTTAATGTGTTAATCCTAAAGATTAGTACATAGCCTTTAGCTCATTGTTACTAATAGACGCAATCACAATCACGAGAACAAATTCAAAGTTTAGATCCATTTGTCTCGATGGTGGCTGAAGTTGGATAACTTAGGGAGTGGTTCAAACTAGAAGGTACCGTTTCTGAAAGCAAGCTATGTTGAATCGGATAGCCAGTATGTATAAATTTGTGGAGGATTGTTGTAATTAGCATTACTATTTGCCTAATTACATGTTTATTTATTTGGATGGATGCCAATTAAGGTTGGAATCTAAAAGATAATTGAAGGGAATTGGTTAAGTGTTCATGTTAGGTTGTCCCACATGGAAAACTTGAGATAGAGGAGACTTCCTTGTACCTTATAAAATCAAGCGAAGGAGTTAAAGGGTTATTAACCCTTCACTTGTCCCACATTGTTTTTGTAAACTAGTGTGGACTAGTTTATATTGAAGTCAAATAAGAATGCTTGTTAAAGTGTTCTTTAAGGGGTTCATATAATTAGACCACATGCGTGTCGCTGCCGCCGAGCCCAGCTCCAGCTTGCGGGCGTTAGGACGAATGTCTCAATCTTATCTTTTTGGGATAAATTCAATTTAAATTTTAAACTTAACTTGACCGTTGGCTTAATCGAATATCAGATAAGATAATCCAATCGGATAAGGGTTAACTCGGTCAAGACCCATTGGATTAGCCTAATCCGATCAGATTGAATCAAATTTTTGGAGATTAAGTTGAGATTTGGCGGATCGTTGGAGATTAAGCGGGATTTAGCAGAGGGACGTAGGAAACGTGGTGCGATACTTGTGGATGTGTGACATGTGTGGGACACGTGGCGTGATACTGGTAGACGTGTGTGGCTAACGTGGCAAAATATCATTGGCTGGGTGATGTGTTAGAGGCCATTAACTCGCTTTGCTCTCTCTCAAGATTCCTTCCCTTCTCATTCTCTAATATTCCCTATCCCGAACTCAAGATATACGCCTATCTCATTCTTATTTGGCGACTAAGTAATGTTTGAGGTGAACGAGACGGAGTGCACCTGATCTTCTGGACCATCCATCCTGGGAGGAGCAACACATTACCCGTTGCATTGGTGAGTCGAGGTGTCTGTTTTTTCAAGACAAACAAAATTTTGTAATTTGGCCGTCTGGTTAATTCTGTCATGATACAAAATTCTTAAGTTGAGTTTTCAATTTAAATTCTATATCTCATTTAAATTATACTAATAGCATGCTTTATTGTTTTTAATGCCTAGATTAACTTATATCTAATTTTGGCTTTTCTTGAACTTGTATCTAATTAAATAATTGCTTAAATTTTTATTTGCCTTAAATTTGACGTATATTTTGAACACGCATGTTGTATGTTTAATTCTGATAATACATGTTGTATATTTAATTCTGATAATACATGTTGTATATTTAATTCTGATAATGCATGCTACGTGTACTAAATTTGATATCGTATGCTTGATTTGAATTTCATATCGATAAAAACGCACGTACTGTTTTAATTGTGATTATCTGTTTTAATTCTTAATAATATAGTTTGTATATTTAATTGTATGTTGGTATATACTGCTGCGAAATTTAACATATATATATATATATTTGTTTTCTTTAAATTTTTTAGTTGCCTTGTAATTTCATAAGTATCAAAAATATCACCAAGGTTGCGGCGGCCTTAATATCTCTTAATGTTAAAACTCCAGAATTCTACAAAGCTTCAAATTTAATGCTGACAATCAAATATAATAATTATACTTGTTGGCAGCAGCAACACAGTCAATCCCCTCAAATTTTTGAAGATTAATTTGAATGTGACATGTGAATTTTATAAAATTATGATTTTATCATCGATCCCTCGAGTGATGAAATTTCCTTTTATTTGATTGACAATACATACTTGGCCCTTTCCCTTCCCTTCCCTACCCTAATATAAATGAATGCATTAATATTTTTGATGTGCAACCTTGTCCCCCATCACAGAGAATTCTAACTCCTTCCTTAGCTGTTAGACTTAATTCAGCACTTCACATCAGATAAGTTGACAATAGTTGTGTTAGTATTTTAGATTTGAGATTAAAAAAATAAGCTCACTTAGAAAGAAAGATTTTTTTTAGCAGAATAGAAAACAAATTTGTTCTCATATTGATATGGGATAGCCCAACAGGCCCCTTTTTGCAAAACACACAACTCGC
>JACGDI010005500.1:0-13241 GCA_014898725.1 Jacaranda copaia | reverse complement strand
AAGCCCAGTATCAACTCAATCCACCGGACTTCCGGACCATTCAGCTCATTGCAGTATCACATATGCTGTTAATACGGACATATTTTGAAGCAGATATGAAATTTTGACTTTAAATTTATGAGATGTTCATAAGTCGTGCGTTATACGTTAATTCTATCTCACTGCTCCAAAAATAAATGTGAGCAAATCAAATTAATTAAGGCTACGAATCGATGTTGAAACCGATTGTAGGCTTCCACCACTCACTTTTCTTCCCTCAGAAAAATGGGAATTGGATGATTGAATATGATGCAAAGTAGTTGGATATGCAACGGGGATGCCGAAGAGATTAAAGCCTTAGCGCCGCCAAATATTCCCTCAAGCCAAACCTGCCTTTTTATCTTTTTGACGAATCTGTGGATTCCCCTCCTCAACTCAACTCATAAACTGATCGCATGTTTTCGCGCCGTCCCAATCCACCAAGAAAAGGATAGAAAAGCCCTCCCACTCCCCGAAAAGTCGCACGTCCTAAGCGAACAAAACTTTGCATGCGCCCACATTTCAACTGCCGCTAATCCATTTGATTATGTGTTGTGCTCAATCTACGTTGCATTGTTTGATGTTTACATATTTATGACTCTTCGAAGTATATTGAAATTTTGAGTATGAGTTTCATAAAATAAATGCATTGATATTTATATTGTTGTGTATAAATATGACTGAGTTGTTGCGATGAGAGTTAATTAATTTGCAGGGCTTCGTACGAAAAGGTCTTTTGAGATATATTTAAAGAGTTTATCGATACAGTATATATATATATATATATATATATAAGGCCCCTTGACCGCTATCACAATCTGGCATCGTGCTGATTAGAGAGTATTGTTATTCTTCTGGTTATTGTAATTAATTAAATATTAATGATTGTATTTGATTTGGGTTTGAAAACTATTTCATTTAAGATGTAGTGCCATTGGATTGATGAGTTTCGGATAGGATTGGCTTCGCCCGAATTAATTTGATTCAAAGTATTGGGATCGATTAGGCGGCCCATTGAAAACTCTTCTAATACTCAAATAAATAATGAATATAAAGTTGGTAAAGAGAGAGTATAATTAATGGTTCAAATTAAATTAAAGTAAACGGTGAATATTTATAGAATAGGGGCATTTGACGACAAATCATATGCGTGCATTGAGTTTAGGTAATACGTGACATTTGCGTAATTAAGATTGAATTGTTAGGATCACACAAATCGTTGAATTAAATCGAAAAATGAGTTATTGAGTATTTAGAAATTTTGCTTATGAGGAACTTTTTACATACACCTATATCAGTCCTATGAATATTAGTAATGACATTATGGTCTGGTGATTGAATTGATAAAAGTTCCTAAAGCAAGTTTATCTATTATATATAGGAGTGTAGTAATAATATTATATAGTGGTGGTGACATCAATATAGGTTATGTGGAATATAACTTTAGAGGATGTGGAAAAGACATCCAATTTCAAGTGGACACGTACATGTCCCCACTCAAGTAAATATCCGAGTTTATTTTGGATCGGATTCGACGGAAGTGGTCCCAATGCCGGTGCCGGTGCCGGTGCCAGTTGATAAAATTAAGTTAGTGGGCGGGTCTCCAAGCTTTTAAATAATTACAATTTTTGGCTTGAGGAAAGTTAGGACCACATCAAATTTAACAATATAATAGAGCTCAGTACTGCCACCGCTTGGAAAATACGTATGCTGCTGCACTGTTAATTAATTACAATAATAGGAGCTAGCAGTTTCATCTTTCTGTTTTACCGACTATATATATATTCGTTGAAAAATAGAATTAATCCTCCAAAATTTTTGAACTTCTGGTGTTAATTAGTAGCTTCTACCAAAAATATTGCGGCAGTTTTGTAATTCATTTCATGTGAAGAGAAACTATTATATTTATATATATATATATGGGATTATTCCAAATAATATTATTTATATATATATATGCTGGAATTATTCCTAATAATATTATTTATATATATATATATATATATATCTTTTGTTGGTCATGCTTTTTTTTATTAGTATTAATTTAAAAATAGTTTGACACGTAATCCACTATATATGTTACTAATTAAACCCTACAAAATAGTTGATGTCACAAAATTAAGTTTTTCGTAAGCATTTATTTATTTGGAACGATGTCGCCAGCCAGAAACATCAGTTCAATAAAAACAGAAAAAAGGCAGTACTGTTTGTATATATTTATGCTACATCTCCGTGCACGTGATTCCTGTACACATAATTTTTCATATAATATATATATATATATATATATTTTAAAAAAATATGTACAAATTTTAATCTGTTTTCAAATCATAAAATTTCAAATTAATTCAAAAAGAAAGAATGATGGCAATTAAAGAATTCGACAAAAGAATTTGTAAATTGTACTACTCAAATATTACTGTGCATGTTAAAATAATCTCAATTAATTAAAAACAAAAAGAAAAAAGAATAGATTACTAAATCTACATGCAAATATAATTCTCAATAATGATTTTTTTCTAATATTTATTTTTCAAATTTAGTCAAACCATGAGCTAGTATAAAGACATTGCTTGTAGTTAAATATAGAAAATATTACCCAAAAGTATTAGAAATATGGATGTAAATATAGTGATGTAAAATAATTTTTAATTATTTTTTTGTAATATTTTCATTCTTTATGGTTGAGACCTTATTTAGTAGTGATTTCAAATGTGGTTGTAAGGCTAAATTTGGTATCACAACTACCTAAATATCCATAATTTTCCAATTGTATCCTTTATCTCTCATTATTTTTTTTAAGTTTAGAGAATATTGAAGGATAATTAAATAAAAGTATATCAACAATAACTTCCATATTAGGTACAAAAATGTCTTTCCTTTTATAATAGTATAGATTAAGTTATTATTCTCTTTGAATTTTATATATTTTCATATATATCCCATAAAAAAGAAGCATGCATCACATGCCTACACAAAACAAAATAAAAAATACAACTATAGGAAGAAAAGGCACAAAAGCCTGGGCATTTCTATACAACTACTTTAATTACTAAAGATTTAAAAAAAACAAATAAAGAAAATTCAAAGGAGATTATTGAAGTAATTAATATTATTATGAAAACTATGCATATATATATATATATATAATATTTGAGGTCTAAATGGTTCACTTAATTAACCCTGACCACCTTCTGTCTCGCTTCATTAATTACAATCTCCTCCTTCATCCTCCTTATGAAGTCTTCAAATTTCTGGTTTAACTCTTCCGTACTCAATTCCTCATTCTCATCGTCTTCTTCATTTTCTTGTTCTTGTTCTTCCTCAACTTGTTGTCCATAAAGTTGTTCACCATCATCGTCAAAAAGCCAGCAGGTTCTACGCTCAGCCTCAGCCTCGCTTTCAGCCTTAGTTTCTTCTAAATCGAAGGCAGCAGCTCCTCCTTCCTCCTCACTCTCTGCGATGAAGATGGAAACTTCTTTAGGACTTTCGGTACTACTGATCATAAGGCATTGGTCTGCTAATTTCTTGATCTCTTCTTGGCCATCTTCATTTGGGCGATCAGCAGTACTGCTATAAGTAGTTGGATTAATAATTTCCTCGGAGTCAAATTTCTCAAGAAGGGGTGCTAATTTTGCCTCGATCACTGTTTGAGGGGCATCGCCGGCATTAATCCTCTTCTGCAACATGTCATTAATCATGAGATCGGAGGAAGGCATGGTGGGAGGGCGAATGAAGCCGGAGGTTTTTGCTAGAAAAACCAAGAGCCCATTGCATATCAGAAACAAGCAGTTTTTGTTGAGTGCGTGGGTTAGGAATGGGAAAGAGTTTGCAGACATGAAGTTATGATATGGAAACTTGGGTGAGTGCAGTAAAGATGATGATGATGATGATGAGTAGAGTGATGAGTAGGAAAATACAAAGGAGAATATTGAAACTGAGAGTAGTAGCTGAGGGATCATCTTCTTCAGTACTGGCTGAGCTGCCAAGAATTCACTTGAATATTTTTGTTTACCACGGTCCATTTCTCTAGCTGTATATGTATATGTATGTGTGTGTGTGTGGAAGAACACGGAGCTAGCTAGGGAGGTAGAGAGGAGGAAGAGAGGTTAGGAGAAAATGAAGAATGGTGTGGATATATGTAGAGAGGGTGGAAGAGAGAATGGCCATGTCGTTTGCTTATATAGGCGCACCAATCAAAGTGTTTTCACCTTTTACGTACTGCATGTGATGATTTTACAGAAATAGCCCTAGTTTGAGGAAAAAGGGTTAAATCCTTGTAACTTTCTGATTAAGATTTGTAATTTTTCTAAGAGGATTAGTTCTAAGTACCTATATATAGGTTCTACAACAATAAATAGGGCAAATTCCTTTTTTCTGTTTTTTCCTTCTGCATGCAACATTTGAAACAGAATGCAAATGCTAATCACGCAAAAGCAATTATGAATTTACTCAATTGCGACGCGAAAGTAGAGTAGAGTAGAGTACTGAATGAATCACTAATAATGCATAGTTTATAAAGTATTTTCGGCATTATGTATATATATTATATTTATCTAGATTTAATTATTGCAATTGTTGTGCTGGCTAAAGTTATTTGCGCCATTCTCTTTTGATTGTCTTGCGTCAAATGAGTTAATTAATGATCAATATTAAAAATGTGGGTGCTCCGCTAAGCTGTAGTTGTTCTTCCTCGAACTCCTATGCTTCGAATCCTCAATTTCCCCAATCTTTGAAATCAAAGAGTCGAGTCGCCTTCTCCACCCTCAGCTTAATTTTCTTAAGAAAGAACAAATTGATGATTAAGATTTAAGCATGTACTTGTCAAATTGAGCATACTGATAACATTGACAGCGGCCTCCTATGTACCCCGACTGCATAATGTATTCTCCTACTGATTACGTTCATGTATTCTCGACTATTACATATGAAAATATGAGATCAACCTATTTTCCTATTAATATATATATATATATATATATATAGATAGATAGATAAGAACATCGATCCCTCAAATCGTCTTCATTGCGGGCATCGAAGAATTCATGGACTATATTTCTGTTTTTAAAAAGAATGAATCTTCCCAAAGAATTCATGGACTATATCAGTAGTATAATGATACATAAGAGTAATATGGTGATAATTATTGAAAAATGTCATTGTAATATAATATTTAATGGCATTTGATTAATAAGTGATAAAAGAAATAGTGACATTTAATTAAAAATGCCAATATAAATATATTTGCAAGGTATTTAAGTAGTGTCGCTAATTTTTTCTTAAAAAAATTTCTCATACTTATTTATAGTGTCATTTGTAAAAGATACTACAAATGATTTAGTGGGCATCTGATTTAACATTGTTTTATAGTATAGTGACACATTAAAGTAATAGTGATAGTAATAAAAAGTACTATAATATAATACTAAGTGGTAATTGATTAAAAATATTATAACAACATGATTTTATTGAAATTACTAACATAACTATATGTTAAAAGAATTTAACTAAAAATAATTACTCATAATTTAGTTATGGTGTGACATGAAATAAATATCACACAAAATAGATAAAGTGTATATATATAGCAATATCCATAAAATTTATAAATTTATATCTTGTCATATTGCATTGATTAAGTTAATTACTTAATATAATTTTAATCTATCAACTAAACTAATCATATTTTTAAGAAGTATAAAAAATTTAGTTTTTGTCCATTTTTCTCCTCAACTATACATTATTTTTCTTAATATTTTGTATCTTTAAATTTAATGCCTCAAACTATTTCAAATGTGTTATTCAATATAATAACTTTAAGCGTATATTTAAATAATTGAGAAAATATGCTTTTAAATATAATAATATTTTAGAATATTTATAATAAATATTTGGTAGGTAGTTTGACGGTAAACTCATATCTTTTCAAATAAAATATCGTAAATTCGAGTTTTATACAAAGCAATTAGAGTATGTTGGAATCTCATACACAGGCTCCGGAGAGAGATTAAGATGTCACTCGAAAGAATCTTTTTTTGCCATTAAATTAGTGTTTTATTTAATTAATTTTTACAGCATGTTAACATGTCATCTAGAGGAATCTCTTGTGGTATTTTAATATCACGATATGCATTTTTTATATGCACGTTAATGTGTCATTTAAAATTATTTTTTTTGATATTTTAGTATGTTATTTATTGTACTTTTTGTGCGTATCATGTATGGGAATTTTGGTGACGTTTTAACATGTCACTACATGTATTTTTAGTGGCATATTAGCATGCCATTTAAAAGTATCTTTAATGGCACTTTGACATGTTATGTAATGCATTTTTTGTAATATTTGAATGTATCATCTGATACATTAATTTTTGTTGTATTTTATTAATATTACAATAGAAGTAAATTAATAACATTTATACCTTTAGCTACACCACTACAAGTGGCATATTTAAAAAATACCGTTGAATATAAAATCGCCACTATAACAATATTTAACTTACACTTGTCAATGCCATTAAATGCAATTTTTCTTGTACTGGAAATTGAAACTTTTTTGTAGGTTTGTTCAAATTGATTTGTATCAACAATATGTTTAATTTGAAAAACTTGATGTTTTGGAGAAAAATATTTTTCTTCATTGCTTTTAGAAGCATAATTTGTACTAAAGATAATTCTAATTTTAAGAATTAATTAACTAAAAAAAAGGATTAAAATTTTTCAAAGTTCATAAATTATATATGCTATATAAAAATGAATAGAATTAAAAGAAAATTAATTTTAAAATTTAACATGAACGTTTTTTAAATGAATGTTGATGTTAGAATTTTAAGGATAATTTCATTCAAAAATATTATAAAAGTTAATGGGTGGGTTTTTAAAATGAATTTTTTTTTAATAATTCTTTGGACTGAAAAACGATTTTATGATTTTTTTGATATAGAAATTTATTTTAAAAAGTTTTCAGCAATATTTTTCTAAAAAAATAATAAATTATTCTTTTTCTTTGGGTGATTAAATAAATTAGTTGATTTGCGTATTTGGGGAGTTTATTTAGAATGCATGTATACAGATATTTCCTTACCCTGAATAACATGCTTCTATTAGTAGGGGTGTTTATTGGATTGGACTTATCAGGTGAACCCAACAATTTAAATTGAACCAATTTAATTGGTTCAAGTTAGGTCAAAAATTGGATTCGAATGGGTAAAATTCGACCAAACTCAATTACAATTATTTTTTTTTTAAATTTTGTATTTGCATGACCAATCCAAACCGGCCCAATCTAGTAACTCAATCAAAAACAAAAAATAATTTACTTTTTTCATGTTAAATGTGAACTTTGATGACCATTATATATATACTACCATGTGCTCGCTGCGATGCACTGAAAAAAATTTAACATTGAAATAATTTATTTTATAATATTTATTTTACTTCATGTGATTAAAAATGAGTCATATTTATTTTTAGTATCCAAAGAGACAAAATTTATTATTAATTAAATAAAATACTATGAATATTTCAATTTAAAGATATTATGTTTGAAGATAATTTGTACTTAAATAAGTTGTGGGATATGAAGAATTGTTAACTCTAAGTTTATAATTTATACATAAAATTTTAATATGATAAAATTTTAAAAAATAAATGAAGAATTAAGAAAATAAAAGTAAAGCAGAATATTTAACTAAATCTGCTTTTTAAATTAGATATATATTTATAGAAACATATTGTAATATGATAAATAAGTAAATAATTTTTTAAAAATATAAAGCTTTTTAAAATGAATTCTTAATAATGTGGAAGTTATAGTTACAATTTTCATGACATTTGAGATTTTTAAATGTTAAAGTGCTTTTTGTTGTAGTAAATATGTATACCTCTTTATACTTTATCTATAAAAATAACTTACATCATATTATTATTTGATAACTAATTCAGTACGTAGCTCGTAACATGCAATTTTTATGAATTAAAATATCTCTTAATATTCTATAAACTCTGATAAGGAAAAAATTATTTATATTTATTTACACATGTAGTTGTTTTATTATTTTTAAAATTATCAAAAAATATATATTATGAATATGAATAAATAAATAAGTAAATTTTCAATATTCAAATCAAGATAAAATATCACTCTCTCATATATAAGTTTCTTTTATAAGCATATAGATATGTACATATAATTAAATGGATACTTACTTTTAATCAATTTTTTTTATCTAACATCATTACTCTATGAATAGAAATGATAACAAATAGTAATAAAACAAATTCAGGACAATATAGGTGGTCATTGCATCGACTGAGCTATACTAACCTAGCTTATGTGCTACGAGGCAGGTCATCTCGATAGTCTCATGTAAATGCGACGTTCAACCTTGATCCATGACAAAGTAGGCCCAACACCTGACCCCCTATCAATGTCTCCCTCATGCGCAGCTAATATATCTGTCGTAACTCGAGTAGAATGAGAATATGAAATCTCGGCCTTAGAAGACCGCTGATAACACAAAGAACTAAGTGACGTGCCACCATTGGAATCAAAAATGATGATTGATTGTTCATGCCCACCCAATAACTAATCATCAAATCTCATAGCCCATGCTCGCGTGGATTGTGGTGTGGTGGATCTCTAAAGATCTCAAATAACAAATCATGCCTAGTCTCTCTAACCATAAAGTATCGCTCGGAAAATGGGTATGTCGCACATCCAAGGAAGGATAAAATTATGTATATCATAGTTGAATTGAAATTACATATCGTATCTAACTCTCATCGTCGTGAACATGGGATGCAAGTAGGTCAGGATGCAAATATCACCAATTGCTAATTCATAAAAGATATCTAGATGAGTGACGATTGCCTTCATATTATCATGGTGCTCCTTAAGCTCATTAAATTTTTTTATGACAAATTTTGCTATGAACAGATACTAAAACTAATGGGCTAGTTTGTGTGTCATCTTAGGTATGCAGATCTCTACATTTATCTCATTTCTCAATGATGTGATTGAATTAGCATTGAGAAGTATATGAACGAAATGCTCCCCGATGCCAAGGCCTCATACATTTTAAATGAGCTTGCTAACTCTGTCAACTGATTGATGACAACTTGTCCCTTCACAATATAGACATGGATAGGGTACAAATTGCATATGCACAATTACAACATAAACAACAAAAATGACATTCAAATGAAAGGCAAATGAATAAGTTTTACTTTAGTATATCAGCATGTGCAGTATAAGTCTATACAAACTTCATACAAATAATGTCTTTAGTAAAATAGTGGCTAATGAAAACAAAATAAATAATGAAATACAAATACAATAGCTACATAAGGGCAACAGTAGAATATGACTACTGAGATGTAATACATATGGAGGTGTGTGATAATCAGTGTGCATAAAGCTCTGCCTATCATAGCATAGAGTGCTATGGAAGTAATACCTGAAGAAGTACCTATAGATGTAGTGGTGCTATATGCACCATGTGACGTGGCAACACCAAAAATTCGATGCTACCTATACATACCTATGTGCAGCCCACCTAGCATGTCTAGCCATATGAAGTTCCTAGGGTGATCTACTCCGACTGAGTACTTAAAAAATTAGTAGTTGTAGTTCGACTCTGCCCTGACCATCATAAGGTGCATGGGTCCAGCACCACATGCACACAAAGGGGCCTCGTAAATATTCATACCTTATCAACATATCAAACACATCAGTAATGAACAACAATATATGAAAATTAAATGTCTCTATACGAGTGATAACATATGAACATGCACAATGTAATTATATAATTAGGAAAACTCTAAATTTGATGTAAATGAAAAGCATTGTATTACACATTGGAAAACATGAAAGAAATAATGTTAATATGGTAACATGTAGGTATAATGTTTGACCAACTACTTGACAAAGTGCAAACACACAAGAATACAATAGACAGTCAATCCTCCATTTTTGCCCACATTCAATCTACGAGCCCATCTTAAAATGTAGCATGCCCTTAGATATCTTGTTGACTTGGGTGACAACAATGGTACAACGTCTCCCGGTCAAGCTCAAGTTTTGGGTCTGGTATTACAAAAATATTATCATCTCAACTAAACTTAGGGATGTAATTGTGTATGGTACAGTATGTAATGATAATATCAATTTGCTAGGAAACCATGTAGCTAGGCACATTGCAAGAAAGAATCGAGAAGTGTTTCTTCAAAATTCCAAACGTACATTCAATGGTATTCCTGAATTCTATTATATATAGTAGGCCCCTCGAACTATTGGAGATGGTACTAGGATTGCCTATAAGGGAATAGGAAACACATGTAGTTGTTCAAGTCAACGTCAATGAGGTAATATTTACCTACAAAATGAATAATTGTTATGGACGTACCTATAGCAACCTAATGGGCTTATGTCTGTTATGGTTAAATGATGATGTAATTTATACTTATTACAAGGAAATATAACACTTAATGGAGGGAAGGAAATGCTGGGTCACTTTGAATTATGTTGACCAACACCCTGGCATCATTGGCATTACTCTCCTATCCAATGCATGTGCATATAGGTAAACATCTTGTGGAAGTCTACTATGGCAAGCACATTTTGAGATACTTGCCTTTTTTGTGAATGATATGCATTTTGCCTACAACAGGGTACCCAAGTATGGACTAATATGCCATTGATTGCCCCAATCTCATGCTGTTTAATACACTTATGATGTTATGCTATTTAATCGAATGGCATCATGCTCTAATCAGTGTACTTCTTGTACATCCATACTTGAAAGTACAAATAAAAATTAGGGTTTGATTGAATTTGTTGCAACACCTTATTGATAGTTGGAAGAGAAATCAACTTCGAAGCTAACATATTAAGCACCCTAATTACACGGCAAATATGATGATTCATTGTCCCAAAAGAGTGTTGGAAACACTCTGTTGTATACCTTTGTCTCTAATGTGCTCCCACTGTTTACATAAATATTGCAAGCTCCTCAGTGAGCAAAACCCAACATTGCCGCATTTGTGGTAAAAGCTCATGACTTGTTAATTTGTGGATCAAGCATATAAATGTGGGCTTCATCATACGCAATTTGTCATAGAATCGCACAAGGTGTTCTATTATCTTTTCAACCCAATCCACCCCTTGCAACGTAGATGTATTTCATTACATTCTATCAATATATAGATTTGATAGCACTACATTTGCGACAAAGAAGACATCATCAGCTTAATCTAATATGTCACTACTAGGCATGCCAAGTGATCTTTCGTTGTACTCCAACTCATCATGATTTGGCGGCTATAAGCCCTGCCCACCAGCCATCTATGTCAAAAATACTTTATCATCACATATGGGTGTTATGCAATATAATTATAAAACATAACTAACTCCAAGATTTAATTAAAAATATTAATTGCCAACACAAACAGGTGTAAGATAAGTTCATACATACCAAACAAGTATTCAAAGTAAAAGGACAATACACAACAAGCAGAAGCAAGGAAAAACATCACAAATGTCCATCAACAGTGTCCTGGTAAAGATTAAGATGGTCTAATTGCCTCAGGACTAAACTTAAATTCATTTCTCTCTATCATTAAGCTGTCGAAAAAAATGTTCTCATCATGATACTCTAAAGAGCATTTGTATACCTTCCAAACAGATGGTCTGGTAGGCCTTCCATGTGATATATCACGTTTACACATTTGACAATCCTACTTGGGCTTTAAGCATAACCTTCTCGTACTTGGCATCCATCATGCTATCCTAGGATTTCCTCCAATCATGATTGTTTTTTCAAAGCATAGTACTTCATCTATTTGCCTCTTCTTTTTTTTTTTAGAATCCTTTTTCATGACTACTGGTTGTGTCTGTGAAGTAATCACATAAAGATGCCAATCATTTTGAACCCCCACTACTGCCTCCTATCATGTTATCACTCAGGGGTAGATCATTGTTGGTAGTAAGATGGGGTTGAGGAGATGACCTCGCGTATGACCCTGTAGCAATATTTTTCGAGAACAACTCAGTATAGTAATCAAAATAAGGTAGTCCATGCTCCAGTAAATATGCATGGTTTAATCTTTCTTAAGAGATGTTATAACCAAACATTTATCAAATAATCTATAAAATGAGTGACAATAAAAGACCAAACACTATACTGAGATCTACTTGATGATGCGATCTTCACTGGCCATCATCGTATTTTGCTTGTAATCCTAATCACACCCTGTACCATTCGTTATTAACATATGAAACGTGCATCATGTAGATCGAAGCCTGTTCTATTTTATCTTCAGTTGCTTCACAATATACATATTTGACGGATTTAGCTCTACATTGAGTTTATTGCAAATCTTATTCCAAGTGTATTGTGAAAAAGTAGTAGAAAGCAGATGATTTGCTTAGAATTTCTTATAAGTAATCTCAATTAATGATTTCTTATTAGCAAATGACAATCGAACATTAGGTGCCTGACCAAACCCCTATTGGCCTTCATGGGAAGACTCATATGAATGTTGATCTATCTAATTTAGTTTGTTAGATAATAATTGTATAATTTACATTCTATCAGTAATATTTCAAGAATATGGTAGAGTTGCAAAAATTTAATAAAATCTCGTAAACATAAGGAAAAATTTTCTAACATACAAATGCTTTTCTAAAGTAGGGGACCATATAACAATTTTTTAAATAAGACATGCCAATGATATATAACATGATATAAATATCCATTTATCAAGTCTTGATGTTGAAAACTTATTAAAACGAGCAACTTATTAATCAATTAAAACATGTTATTTCATTGTAAAGCAACAACCTTCAGCCTAAAAAGTTTTTTCTTTGGCATTTAGTCAAATAAATTTATCTTATTATGACAAAATAAGAAGTTTATGAAAACACATGTTAAATGTAAAAAGACTAACACACAATTAAATAACTGTATATATCAACTCAAATTCATAATTGTCCTATAAGCATAAGCTTGACAAATTAAAGTCAAAAATAGTTTTTAAGTAAAATCATTTAATAAAAACCAGGAATAACATTTTATTAACATTTAATTATATTTAGATTAACAATTACATAATCAATACTAAATATGCCTTTTTTAAATTACAAAAAGGACCAGAATTGATATGGCATAGCCCAACAGGCCCAATAGGCCCTTCTACAAATGAGACAGCCCACGAGGCCC
>JACGDI010005499.1:1690484-1701076 GCA_014898725.1 Jacaranda copaia | reverse complement strand
CCCGTATGCTAAGCCCCGTGGTCGACCCGTATCGACCTGAGGACCTCTTCCAAACTCATCAGCTAAGCATGGTCGACATGAATTGACCCCCGGTTGCAAACGGGACAAGTTGAACCTTTAAGCAATGATTACACATGGCAGCAGATGTGACTCCTGCCTACAGATGTAACCGCTTCCACCAACCCTGACAACTCTGCCAACAACTCTGGCAGAGGTGCGCGCTCACTGACGTGACAACCCAGGAAATCAGGAGATTGCGCCACGTGGCACAGCCCCGAGATCTGGGCATAAATGACTATCAAATCCCGGACAGGAGGAAAATCCAAGCACACCTGATAAGGGTACTTTGGTAAATTCTCACCATGATCAGATTATAAATCCTACCAGTACCACCACGCTCAAGGTATTGCAAATACACTATTTACTATACACTTTCTCTATATTCTTCATCTTACCAAAAATCTGACTTGAGCGTCGGAGTGCCTTAGCCGGGGCACCTCGGCTAGTTTACGTTTGTTCTTAGTTGCAGATCTCAGGCCCAATATCATTCTAATCCACCGGAGTTCCGGACCAATAAGCACTTTGCAGCATCAGATTCCTTTAGATGACATACTAACATGCCATAAAAATTAATTAAATAGTATGCTAAATTAAATGGCAAAAAAGATTTGATTAAGTGACATTTTAATCTATCTCCAACAACCCATATATGAGACTTCAATTGCTTTATATAAGACTCGAATCTGTGATATTTCACTTGAAAATATATGATTTTACCGTCAAGTTACCCACAAAATGTTCATTATAAATATTTAAAATTATTATTATATTTTTGTACTTTAAAAGCATATTTTTTCAATTATTTAAATATAAACTCAAAATTATTATAAATAATATATTTAAAAAAGTGTGAGAGATTAAATTTAAAAATACAAAATATTCAAAAAAAAAAAAAAACAATGTATAGTTGAGGAGAAAAATGAACAAAAACTTAAAAAATATAAAAAATTTAAGCTTTTGTTCATTTTTCTCCTCAACTATACATTGTTTTTTTTTTTTTTTTTTTGAATATTTTGTATTTCTAAATTTAATCTCTCACACTTTTTTAAATATATTATTTATAATAATTTTGAGTTATATTTAAATAATTGAGAAAATATGCTTTTAAAGTATAAAAATATAATAATAATTTTGAATATTTATAATGAACATTTTGTGGGTAACTTGACGGTAAACTCATATATTTTCAAGTGAAATATCATAGATTCGAGTCTTATACAAAGCAATTGGAGTCTCATATATGGGTTGTTGGAGATAGATTAAAATGTCCTTAAAAAATATGGTTAATTTAGTTGATACATTAAAATTATATTAAGTAGTTAATTTAATTGATGCATTATGATAAGATATAAATTTATAAATTTTACAGTTATTAATAACGATATATATATATATATATATTTTATCTATTTTTGTATGATATTTATTTCATATTACACCATAACTAAATTATGTGTGATATGTTTTTTAGTTAAATGCTTTTAACATATAATCATATAAGTAATTTCAACAAAATTATATTTTTATAATATTTTTAATCAATTACTACTAAGAGTTATATTATATTATTTTTTATTACTATCATTATATTAGTTAATGTGTGACTATATTATAAAATAATGTTAAATGAGATGCCCACTAAATAATTTGTAGTATCTTTTACAAATGACACCATAAATAAATATAAGTAGTATTTTTTTTTAAATTAGTGGCACTATTTAAATACCTTACAAATATATTTATATTGGCATTTTCAATCAAATATCACTATTTGTTTTGTCACTTATTCCACTAAATATTATATTACAGTGACATTTTTCAATAATTATTACCATATTACTCTTATGTACCATTATATAATACTAAATGTCACTAAACTAGTGCTACTAAATATTTTATAGCATTTTGTCTAAATGACACCATAAATAAATATGAGTGATATTTTTAAAAAAAAAAATTAGTGACACTAGTTAAATGCCTTCAAATTATATTTTTGTTAGCATTTTTAATCAAATGCAAGTATTTTATATGTTATTTAATAATCAAATACTACTAAATATTTTACTATAGTGACATTTTTTTCTATTATCACTATATTACTTTTGTATGTCATTACACCATAAATGCCACTAAGTTAATGCCACTAAATACTTTATGACATTTTTTCCAAACAACACCATAATTATATATTAGTGACATTTTTCTAAAAAAATAGTGACACTAGTTAAATATTTTTGAAATACAATTATCTTGGCATTTTCAATTAAATGTCACTATTTTATTTATCATTTAATAATTAAATGCCACTAAATATTAAATTATAGTGGTATTTTTAACAACTATAACCATAATACTCTTTTGTGTTATTATATTATTAAATGTCACCTAGTTAGTGCCACTAAATGCCAATTTTCTTATAGTGAGCACCAAAGGCCTATCGTTTAATTGAAAATTTTATTTTTTAAATCATATTCCATTGTTTTTTTTTTTTGGGTCATTTTTATAGATTGTTATTCTTTTATTTCTATGCTTGTTTGTTGGCCTCAATATTTTGTCGCCTTTTTATTCACATGAGAAACTTCTTTAGCTAATTTCATAATTTTTTGAGTCAGTTCAATATTAGGTCTCTATTTAACTTATATTTGACATAAGTTAGGATCGTATTATTCATATATTAATATTTTTAGGGAAACATAAACTTTACCCTTTTAAAAATTTTAAATTTAGCATTAAATCTCCTTAAAATACTAAAAAGAGATCTCATTAAAAGTATAAAATCTGTAGCACTTGCCCTGATAAAGTGCCAGACACAAGCACATATTAACTACGTTGGTTTCTTTTAGGGGAAAGTGCTATATACAATTTCAGGACAAAAAGTCTTTTTAATATTTTTAAAGGACTTAGGGCTAAAATTGAAATTTTTAGGGGAGTAAAAAGGCATTTCGCCTGAAATATAGTAAAAATTGAGTAAGTTGCAAGTAGGATGACTTTGCGAGTTAGGTTCTAAACTTTTATTTCAATCCCAAGTATCAAATGACATTTGCAACTTCAATCTTCTATTAAATAATGGATAAAAATGCCAGTTGCCTTGCATGTGCTTGATAACTCTCTTTTTTATGTTCTTAAGTCTGGCGTCTTTATTTCGAAATAAATTATTTTTAGATCCATAAATAACTAAACTTTTGCAAGTCTTATCACTTCAATAATTGAAAAAAAGAATATAAAAATAAATGAAAAAGTAATTTGCTGAGTATTTTTCCTATTTACTCTTATTCCATTTAATTTATAACTTAACTTTAAATTTATTTTCATTTGCATTCACTTGCCAAATTTACTCTCTTTTGAAATATAAATTATTATTTATTGAAAACCTAAAGCTTATATTAAAAGTATTAAGTTGTATATAGTAATTGTATATCATGAAATCAAAAGATACAGATATTAAACATTTATAATATTTTATCATAAGTATTGGCTTAACTCCATTTATAATTATAATTCAAATAATGTAGTGACATATATCAGAACTCTTCTGTATGATTTAAAAATGAGCACATGCAAAATACATATTCAAACAATATAATATTAGATCATATTTGCTCTGGAATCATCTTTTTAAAATAGTATTTTATTCATACAACTATATATCTAAATAAATTGTTTTGCCACAAAAAAAGTTTATAATGTTCTTGGGTGTGCTAAATGTCAAGTTTTTTCTATGATATGTCTGACTAACTAGGGATAATGATATGCTTGTAACACGCATAAATATGGCATTTATAGAAATTAAGATGTAAAAATTATGACATTAACTTGACAAAAATTTTGATACTTAAAATATAGATATGAAGGACTTAATGGTAAGAATTATGGAAATACTGAGGGTTAAAATATGAATAGGAAAGACTTAATTGCATCATTATTTTACATTATGGGGGGCCAATATAGAATTTTTGTAAGTTAGGTAGCCAAATGTGAGGCACTAACAAGTTATAGAACTAAATTGAATGCAGCTGAAATTTAAGGGGGCTAGATTGAAGGTTGACCAAAGTGTTGGGGGTCAAATGTAGATAACCAAAAGTTGGATTATATGTATGTTTAACCCTACCTTTTTCCTTCATTTTCCACCAAAACACCCTCTTCATCCTTTATCGATGATCACCACCAGCAACGGTCTAGAAAAAAAATCTAAATCGACCTACGCCTTTCTCATGTCCTGAGGAACTCAGTGATACCACATACAACAAGAAGCTGTTGGTTAGCTATTGGAAAATCAAGGTCAAAGGTTGTGCAACGGTTAAGGTGGTGGACACGACATCACCGGTGGTGAAAACTTACAGCTTAGTAGTGGGTTGGAAGCTCTCAGCTTAAGGAGCAACTAGGAACCTTCAAGTTTTGATTTTACCCACTGAAGTAGGAGGAATTTGGTGAAATAGTCAGTGGTAGCGAGTGGTGGCGCTATTCAATTGGAGGTGCAATTGATGCTTGATTTGACTGCAAATTGAAAAATTGTTTTGCGCATTTGAATTTCTCTCATTGAAAGGTGTTGAATGGTGGTGGTAGTGATCAATTTCGGCAACGGCGTTGAGGTAGTTTCTTCACTTCATCGCAATGATTGCGTGTGTGGTACTGGTTTGTGATTTTGGAGTTCCAATAAGAACATCCTGGGTAATAACTAGAGTTAGGATTTATAACTTATATAATTTATATCTTCTAATTCTTGTGTTACATCAAGAAGATGAAAGAATTGATATGGGAATTTAGATATGCACCATGCATGTGTATTTATATAACTCAATAGGCCGAATTTGTATTATCGTATGATAATTTTAGGTTAATTGAGTTAATTGAAGGATTAAAACCCTAATTTTATGGATTTAAGACTCGAGTGACAAAAATTGGGTTATTTAAGATAATTGGACTATTATTATTGACTCGATGTGAGGTGTTGAGGTTAAATATGTAATTAAGGACCTAATTAAGTCCCCTTTATTGGAACCAATATGAACCCTATAAAAATTCCCACAATAATGTCGCAATTAGCACGTTCCGTAACAATAAAGCTAAAACAAGCCCTAAACTATCATGTTAACCAAATAAATATTGATCTTCGACTATTATTTGTATAATTATAATTATAAGGTTGAATGAGGATTTTGATAGTGAACCTATTCTTTTGGTTAGGTGACTAGGAGCTGGGTCTCGCAAACCAGTAGGTTGCGATAGCATGTTTAAGGCGATTGAGATGAGTGTCTAATTAATTTTTTGTTCTGAGAAGTGTGTGTTACCTAAACATTGAATTTTGTAATTTTTTGAATTCCTGGTTCGTTAGAATTCTTTGACTTGTTATTTTTCATTTGCTTTGTATAACCTTGTGACGGTCTATCACTCTAGTATTTGACTTGTATAAGGCTATTCGTTATTTGTTTGAACTCTTGATTATTTTTTGTTCCTTACTCATAAACCCCTATGACGGTTTGCTAATTTAGCAATTATTGTATAAATCTATTTGTTGTTTGGTATGTCCTTGTGAGGGTTGAGCTTGTTCATGTTCTGCAACTGAATTGTGATTATTGAATTATGTGATTATTTGAATTCTTGTTTGTTATCTACTGACTGCATCTTATGCCACTGTAAGGGTTGCTTCTTTGATTGAGCTTCTAGTAAGAGTTTGTTATGTATGTTCTGGCATCAAGAACTTTTTGATGTCTTGTCTGATATTGTCTAGTTTAAATCCGTTCTGTTTATCACATGTTTGGGCTTGTCGACTTATTTGAGTTTGTTCCATATGTCATTAATTTGCCTTTTCAATGGATTTGTACCATTCTATGTTGTTTTTTTACCTTACCAACACATTTGGTTTATCTAGTATAGCATTATATGGCCTTATCGGCAATCAATTTGTTGACATATGATATATGTATAGAGATTGTTGTGCTGAGTGCCAATCCTAGCAGAATGCTTAGGTATATGGGATATGCTAGGGATACTCTTGGGTGTCAGCGATATGACATGGATACTCTTGGGTATCAGTGATATGCCAGGGACACTCTTGGGTATCAGTGATATGCTAGGGACACTTCTAGGCATCAGCGATGTGCTAAGGATACTCCTAAGCATCTGACATGTACTCAGCTATCTTGCTTGGATTACGATACTATGCTGGAGGAATAAGGATGATTTAATATGCATGTTGTGTTATGATTCATTAGATTGCATATGACATTAGGGTTTGCTTTATTCTGATTATATTTTGATTGTTTGTATTCTTATCATGGAGCAATAAGGAAAGAAAGGTTCCTAATTACTAAATTTGATAATGCTTGTATTTTTGACATGTTCATGTTTTGATTTGATTGTCCTGATTGTCTGAAATTTGTTGAATTATTTTTTCTTCGATAGAGCTCTTTTGATCTAATACTAAATTTTATCCCTCACTAAGTCTTTTGGACTTACCCCTCTGTGTCATTCTTACTTTTCCCAGACATGGTTAGGTGACGGACATGGACTTCAGGCTTGGACTAGAGAATATATTTTGTGATAGAATATGTGTTTATGTGTGCTTGTAGATTCACTTGGACATTGTGTTATGTTTTAGAAATGTTATGAAAGGATTAAGTTAGATTTAAAAACTTGTGGCATGTATAAAGTACTTTTGTGGAAGTTTGTTAAGTTGGAGCATATTACTATAGTTGATGAATTTTGAAAAATTTTCTTATGGTCCTATTAATTGTCTCATGGGTTCAACTTAATTCTAAATCGAAGTGACATCTCAGCTTAAAGGTGTCTCATGGGGTGCCACAAAGGTGGTATTAGAGCCTAGGTTTTTGATAACTTAGGTTAACATGGGAATGATTTTATTGATTGGAATCGATGGGTTTACTAGAGATTAGACTTGAATTAATTTGGGAAAACACCTAAGCTAAGGAAAACCTAAGCTATACTAGGATATGATCCTTGGAGTGTGGAATTCTCGGATTGTAAGGAATAAGTTTGATTTTGGAAATGTTTTAGATGTGTGTACTAGAGTTAAGGAATGCTTGAGCTATATCGGGATATGATTCTTGAAATGTGAAAACTTTGAGCAAGTAATAATGAGATTTGATTTTGGAGTTGAATATGGAATTGAATAGAATACGAATGTTGGAATAAGGCTTGACATTAAGGAAGTAAAAGTTTATGATCGGGGTGACCAATCAATGTATAAACTCTTACTTTTGGTATGTCAGGCATATAAATGTATGGTTATTGGTAAGAATGATGCTGTTAGAATTATGGCATTATGTGAGTGATATTTGTTAAGGTTGAATTTGATAAATGGATGACCATATTGGGAAAAAAATTGTATTTACTATGAAAAGAGTTACTTTGGGAATCAACATGACAAAAGCAACATTCGTGGAAATTGTTTATGATAAGTAAAGGGTCATTCTGGGAAGATATGTAGTGGTCAGAAGGTGATTTCCTTGTGCTGAACAAATTCTTGCCATGCATTTATGGAATGAAAATTTGGTTATGTAGATATACAGGAAAAGAATTATTGCATGTAATATTGCACTGGATAAAAGCATGACTATTAGGGCTAGGTGATGTATGACTTGTGTAAATGATATGTTTATATTGACAAGGAATATGATGAGAGAAAGGGGGATACTAATACAATATAAAGGGAATTACTTGCAAAGAGCAAAAGTTAGCATTTTGACAAGGCCTATTTCTTTGATGAAACTTGAGGGTATTGATGATGACTAAGAACTAATGCTTTAGGAAATAGGAAAATTTTTCCCCAGTCCTTATGATACTAACATAAGACCATGGGCTATGGAAACTAAGAAATTAATCAATGACAAAAGGGTATGCTCTCAAAATAATCAGCATATGATTTGATATTCTAGGAATGTCAAACAAGGGACTCTTTGAATTTTGAAAATGGTGAAATTTGGAGAATTTAGATTTATGAGTTGAGGATTCTCCTGTACAAATTTGCATTTGATGATTTAAGAGGTCATACAGATAGGTCAATATTTGATGAATTTGTATAGTAAGACTTAAATGATATAGTTGTAAGGGATGATTGTCGGTGACAAGGGAGTTATGGGGAGTCAACTAAATAAGAGTTCGAAGAACATAGAAGGATAGAGATAAATAACATAATAGAATATAATTTCCAAATTTGAGGATACAGAAGGTGCAAATGAGAATGGGACCAAAACTTGAAATGGAGACCACAACCTAGCATTGACAAGGGAAATTACGAATCATGAGGTGTGTTAATTAGGGAAATGGTCAAGAGGTGCATATATGCATACAAGTGACTAGTTTAGTTCAATAAGTAGAACATGATGAATGTTTGGATATAACAATGATACACTAGATTTAGTAAGTTTTATGCCTCGTGAATCAAATGTTAGCTAAGTCGATTGACATTTTAAAAACAAAATAGTTAAGAATTACTAAGTACTAATGTATATGTTTGATAATAGTATCGCACATGAATCGTGTATATAAATATAAATTGTATCTTAGAAACCATATATGCTAATTTGAGTTCTAAGAGATCTCGGCTAAATTGAACCTAAGCTAATCTGATAAGGCCATGCATCACGATAAGATAGGGGTACACCATTGTTAGGGCATCCTAAAATGTGAAGTGATCATGTATCTACTAAATTATAGTAGATGATCATCACTTAATGAAACTATCACGCTCAAAGGTTGCAATGAGGATGCTTCATTGGAAATATCTCATAAGAGGAACTGAAGATAATGTTAGACCTTATTTCCTTTGCAAGTAAAATAAAAAAAAGGAAGACTTCCGACATAAAACTTATTATAGTGAGATACAAAACCTTATAACCTTATTCATAAGCGAATTGGTTTAGGAATCTTGAGAGCATGATACAAACCATCGAAGGATAGCTTAGAGGAATCTCTTTAAACATTTACCCCCTCAGTCACAGAAAGGATCAGAAAAGTAAAACATAGAGATACAAAATAAGGAATTATGAGAAAATTGAAGTATTGAGTAAACTGATGAACAAAGGAACTGAGGATACTACTTACTTTTAGGAAGAACCTTACATCACTAATCAGGATTAGTAAAATAACAGTAAGAGCTCAATAAGATTCATTGAGTTTGAGAATTAGGATGTCTTTTCCTCACAAGCTATTTAATTTAATGCATGTATTTAGGGTTTATTTGAAGTCAAGGATAAGAAAAGGATACAATAGAATTGGATACTTGAGGAGACGGTGGGCCAAGAACTATCTTTACTTGTAGTTTGGACATTATGAATTAAGATAATGTGATAGGGATTAGTTTATAAGAATCTAGTGGAAACGTTTAAATTATTTGGAATTGAGGAATAGACCATATTATAGCTGTGATTGGGGTATGATCTCGTGAACATTAAGGGAATAATCCTATTAAGGTTACGGACAATTAAGAATGACTAGTAAACCTATCAAAAGTATAAAAATTTCTAGAGTTTTTCCAATTGGTACCAACGGTGTATTCAGGGCTTTTCTAATCAATAAGTATATAGGTGAAATCAACTAAGGAGATGCTAGGAACATATATGCCTTGTAAAGGAAATTTGGTTATACAAGAATGATCTCATATGCCTTGGGAAAACTTAAGTTGTAGAACAAACTATCTTGCTTATGTTTAGGACTATTGAAATGGTGATTGCTTAAATGAAAAAGAGATGTCATTTAAGAGTAGAAAAGGAAAAATTCTTGCAGATTGTGAATGTATTAGTAAGTATGATTTGGGTCAATCTAAGATTGACAAACACTTTAAGTTTCAAAGTGAAATTATTGTATTCAGTAGTAAGCGAGATAAGTGAAGGATAGGTATAAGTATCACAAGGATGAAAAGAAACAGGCAGTTGAGAGCACTACATAAGTTTTGAACAACATAAATGAGTTTGATCCCACATATTTTGACTATATCTCTCAGATGCAAATTAAGGAGTAGCAGATGGATTGTCTGTGACTATATCTAGTATGTATAGTTTATGTGAGCCTGTAGTCAAATGCATGGAAATATATGAACATGGAGTATTAATGATCGTTTGTTACCATAATGGTTTATAATATTTTAAATAAGAACATGCACTTTGTCAGAATGGAATGGAGAATATTTTAAGTGTGGAAATGATACGTGGCGATGAGTATAAAGCTCACTTAGTTAGAAATAAGCATTAAACACCCCATGATTTTAGGGGATCACTAAAGAGGTTTAAAATTTCTGTTCAAAAAGTTTAATTTACTTCACATAAGTTCGATTGTGGAGATCAAGGAAACTTTAGGTGATGATGGATAACAGATCCATGAATCATGGGATTATTAGCCAATCTTGGAAATATAAGGTAACACCATGTGCCTTCATAAATATGTTGATATAGGATAATCCAGTAGGCCCAACAGGCCCAACTTCAAATGAGATAGCCTACGAGGCCCAACATGATACAGTGTAATCCAGTAGGCCCAACAGGCCCAGATTCAGAAGAGACAGCCTATGAAGCCCA
>JACGDI010005499.1:1637509-1681379 GCA_014898725.1 Jacaranda copaia | reverse complement strand
CTCTCTCTCTCTCTCTTTTTGCCTTGAGTTTTATTCTTTCCTTAAGTTGCTAGATGCACAATCTCTTTGGCCTCCATGAACAACCTTCTTTCTTTTTGCACACATATATGGTCATCAACTCATTAATAGACCATTTATCCTTATGTGTGTTATAAAAGATCTTGAAGCATATTATTGCGATAGAGAGTTAAAAATGTAATGCATAAAGAAAGACTCAGATATTGTTTCTTCAAGAGTTTGAAGTTGAGCCACTATATCTCTCATGTGCATGATGTGACCCCACACTCCTTTGACACCGGTCAGCCTCATGGTTGAAAACTTCATGATTAGGGTGCTTGCTAATACCTTATTTGAAAGACTTAAATTGCCTATCAATAGCCGTCAGTAGCTCATAGACATTATCATATTTATCGATAGAACCTTGAATGCCAATTGAGATATTGGTCTTTATGAGATTAGATCGCTCCCACTTTTTATAAAGATCAACATCACCAGGTTGGCTATTCTTAGTAATCGGATGTAGTTTGTCTTTTTGAATAGTATAATTAATATCTATCCACCCCAAATGAAAAAGAATCCTCTTCTTCCAAACCTTATAATTATCACCTTTGAGCTCAAGATGTCACATTTTATATTAGAAAAATTCATAGGTTGAAAAATTGTAGAAAATAAATTATATACATGCTTATACCAAAATTTTTTAGGTAAATAAATATATAATATGCTTTACCAATGTGAAACATAGAAAAATATGAATTATATGACCTAGGAATTGCCTATGTGTTAAGTTTCTAATTCAAATAAATTTATACACAATTATAATGATGAAACTATCAAACTATATTATTTTCCTTAATTCTTGTGGGTAAAATAAGGAATATAATTAGGCATTTCACCCTAATTAGTTACATAAAACATAATAAAAGTTCACATGGGTTACTATTTACTATGTCTAATTTGATTAACCATAATTAATGTCATATCCTCATATGTGATCTAAAAATGCTTAATAATGTAATCAAAAATGCTATGGCTATTCTTTTATTATCAAAATTATATAGGTCAAATGACATCTCAATATTATGCACAAGAGGATAATTGAACAACATATTTATGTATCAATACAATACGCAATGAGCAAATCATATAATAATTTATGAAGTTGTCCAACATAACAACAACAAGAATAGATGACTAGTGGTGCAGTAGCCTTTCTATAGTCCAGATGTTGGGTTTTTGAAACCTAGCAAGTGCACACTATTATGCTTTTTACTAAAAGTTGAATTCACACTTCATGGACCCATGAAGACTTGGGCTATGAAGCCCAACATAATACAATGAGATAGAAAATAAACAAATTAGCCTACACAAAAATTGGCTAGTTCCTCACCCAGAATTTTTTTTAATAATTCTAGAATAGTCATCTTCAACCTCTAGACAACTTAATTTATTGAACTTAACACATTCATAGATCTAGCCTAAATTCAATAGATAGGACTCAATTTTAAATGACTCAAAAGCCCATTTTGTTCAAAATTAAATTTTCGTTATCTTTCTACCATACATTATTGAAATATCTCCAAACTAACATCAGATTTTGACACTTGCTTGAATGTTGAAACAAACTTTAATTTGAGAAATAATCCTCTTAATTAAATGTGCAAACAATTCTAAAAGATGCAACTAAAGAGAAGAATTTCAATTAAAGTGACTCCAATTTATGGGCCTATTAATCATCCAGTTTTGAAAAAAAAGAAAAAAACCAAGCAAACAAAGTTCATGTTTCAAGGATTGCATTACATATTGGAGAGTTTTGAATAAACTTATAGTGGTTGTAGTAGTACCATCAGTAGTGCCTTACATGGTTCAAATGTATGTGACATATAGATTAACACCACAGACTAACAATGCCGAATAAACCATATATGCTATATATTATGTCCATTACTAAATTTATAATGCTATTTCTCAAATTCAAGCATCTATATTATGGATCATAAACATATATATCTAAAGGCATAAATTGCAACATTTGACATTATAAAATATTAAGGTAGAGGTATTTTTGGCTCTAATATCAAATGTGAGCATGATAATCACCATAGTTGTACAGGTCACAGCAGTAACATAAATTTGAGTTTACCTTCAACCATTAATATAACTTGAATTTTCTATTGTTAAGCCTTCTTCAAATTTTGATCAAAATCTTTCTACAATTCCCAACTAAAGTGCTTCTAAACCTACCAGAATTTTTTAATTGATTGTGTAAAGATTGGAAAATAATTTTTGAGTTTAGGGATGGGCTTCGTGGGGAGGTGGTTATTGCCGAAACCACCTATCATGGAACAATTATGGACCAAATTTAGATGTGAATATAACTACATTATAACCAACATAAGCTTTTATTAAATTGATAAAAATCCAAGCTACAATCAACATGTTACTTACTAAAAGTAAAACAAATTTAGTACATGCATAATGCAGCATTGAGTTTTTGCACCTATAAAATCTTTGCAAATATTTTTTAATCTAAATCATATGCCAAAGAATGTATTGAGGGGTTGTGGATTTTTTTCAATAAAAATCTTTCGACATTTGAGTTTGAGTGCAAGTTTTATTTATTATGGAAATAATAAAATTTGATAAACAATAATCAATGCACATCTATTTTTTCAACGACCCTTCTTTGTAATGTGTAGATGTATATGTCTATTTTTGTTTATTGTAAATTATATCTAAATAAAAATAATAATTAAATTTTTTTAATTAAATAGATAAATCGATTAGAAAAGTACAAATCTTTTTCAATATAAATCATATGCCAAAGAACATATTAGGGGTTGGAACTTTTTCTCAATAAAAATACTCCAATATTTAAGTTGGCTACAAGTTTTGTTTGTTATGGCCTCCCCCCCTCCTCAGTATGTGTGTACATAGGTCCATTTATATTTTTGGTACAGTAGTATATAGACAAAATTATTGAAAAATTATTTTTGATTAAATAGATATGTTGAGATGTGCATCAAAAGCCATAAACTATTAAAATTTTGGCATCCTAGTAAGCTAGTATTGGGTTCTAGTTTTGGTGGATTGATTTGATTTATAGAGATAAAGTTTGAGTAGAACTCTATCTTGATTCTTCTTCATCTTGTTTGCTCCTATAAATAAGGATGCTCCTTAGTTATTTGGAAAACCACCAGTAGAAACTCATGAAGATGTTTTGTAATTTTGTTGTATCTTTTTCAAATTAATAATCAAAATCCTACCTTTTATATTCCATTGATGTAGCCTAGATTTAGGTGAACCACGCAAGTTCTTGTATGATTTATTTTATACTCTAAATTTCATGGTGATATTTCTTAGCAAATTATAACTGGTATCAGAGCTCAAGGTCATTGTTCATTAATCGTTAATCCTGTGATGGCATTTGTAAACAAGAATTGAGAATTTTGATTAGAAGACTTGTTTTTCTTTATAGAAAATAGGATGGTAATCTTAGCATAGATAAATTTGGTAGGACAGGATATGATGCTTACAAATTGGTCAGTAAAGAAAGTCATCATGAAGGTGATTGTGCAGATTCAGTAGCCTAGAAATTAATTCGATGAGAAAGTCATCGTAGCGGCACTTGTGCAGATCTTCTACCACCTTTTTGGGTCTCTTACAAGTTTTTTGTGGACTTTTAAGAAAGGTAAAAATTATGTTTCTAAAGGCCAATTTTACAAGTATATCATAGATTAGATATGTTGCACATTGTTAATATGGTGAGTTGGTCTATGTACCATATTGAAAAGAAACATTAACAAGTGGTTAGATGTTTGAAGTACTTAAAGGGATACAACAAGTATGGAACTTATGTATAAAAGTTTAGAGAGGTAATTTGGAAGTAGAGAAGTAGTGATCACTCAGAGTAATTCATCGAAATGATGATGGACATTGCTTCACATTAGGGTTTTTTGAAGAGGTGGAGAGATAGTTACTGTATTAGATCCTTCGTTGAGGTATTTTTATTTATTTGAACTATTGAGCTTAGGTTAGAAATTCATTGTGCGTTATCTCAAAAGTCACACACTACTAGGATTTGTATGCCGATAAGTTGGGATTAGTGCGCTAATTTGGTAATAATTTGATTTTGTCATTGAAAATTAAGTTTGATTAGGACTCTACCGGAGGATATTTTGTACATTCCAATTTTCTCATATCTAATTGTAGGGATAGATATCCCAATTTGTTTGATTTGTTGCTTATCTTTTGTCAATTTTAAATTGATTGTAATTAGCCAATAGATAGCTCACAGTTAGGGATAGCTATCCCATTTTATGCATGACTATATATATATATATATATTATATATAGTTTACCAATGAGAAATGCAATTGAATTTGGAGAATTCACTTCAATTTTTATGGTACGAATGAAAGTTATAATGCTATAATTTTTTCTTTTAAACTTTTCTCTCATTTCCCTCATCGAAAAAGGCAAGGGAATATCCGTACAACAGAAACAACAAACTTAGGGACATGATCACAAGTGTTATTCATTCCACATCTTTATACTAGGTGCAGCCATTTGATCACCATTACTTGATTTTTTCTGACTACTCCTTCCAATGAAAGTGGAGATAATTACTTCACTTGGAGGCTTAGCTTTATGAATGTGCTCCATTCCAAGAAAAATGCATGTTTTGTGGATGGGACATTACAAAGACCTGCATCTTAATGTTAATTCTCTAAATCTAAAGGAACTTAGTGCTCATTTCATGACTCACAAATGCAAAGGAACTTCATGGCGGCACTGGCCATGTTGAAAAGGTAGCAAAGTTGTAAGTAGGTATGGATGAAGGGTTCACTCAAGGAATTGCCTAGAGTTTATGAGTTGAAATGAACCATCACTCTCTTACAACAAGTGAAATCCTTCATTTCATCTTATTGAAAAAAAGTTAAAAACCATTTGAGGTGAATTACAAGGCCTCAATCCAGTATAAGTGTGCAAAAACGGATGTATATGGGATACACCGTGAAGCATACAATTTACATATGAAGAAAACAAGGTTTTTGATTTTTTGGTAGGACTCAACTGAGAGTATACGATTGTGAGATCCCAAATCTTGAGCATCGATCTACTGCCAATCCTTAGAAGGGCATACGCATTCCTACATGGGAGAAGAAACAATGTTTGGTTGCTATTAATTGTCTCCGCATCATAGAATATGTTGCCTTTCTAACTAAAAGTAATAAGTTAAGATAGAAGAAAAAATAGTGATGGAGATCGTGGTAACTCTCCATCATGTGTGCATTATGGAAAGACAAACCACATAAAATGATATTGTTACAAAGTAATTGGATATCTACCTAACTAGCACAAACTTGGAAAGCGGATCAATAATCAGCCTAGATAGTAAGGAGACCTTGTGATTGGTGGTGTAGCTCCAAAAACCTCGTTCAAAATGGCTATTGTTGCAATGCCGGCAGAGTCTTGTCACGGATACCTCGCTTGACTTCTGTCCAACATCAACAATTGATAGCTTTTCTAGGTGGTAATTCATGTGCAAATATGGTAGCCTCTAATTGTTTGCATAAGCCAAAAAATGATGGGTAATTGATATATGGGTAAGAAATCACATAACACATTGACTAAATTCATTATTTGAAGCAATATCATGCCCTCACATTTCACCAGTTCATATTCCAAATGGTGAAATAGTAGCAATCCATGCTTCGGGCTAGGTTTCTCTTGGAAAAAAATTGGCTTTGTATTTTAATTTATAATCTATTAGTAAATTGACATGCGATTTAAGATGTATGCTGACCTTTCCATGTTGATTGGAATGAATAGAAAGTGGAATGACTTCTATTGCTTGGAGCGAATGACGATCGGTGGGCATTGATTGCAAGGAATAATCTAATTAATATAAGTTTATGGTACCAGAGCTTAGGGACATCTATTAGTGAATCCAAATTTATATTTTCTCTGATTGTAATTAGATTATATTTTGTGATACCTTTTGTACAACAAAACAAACATAATTACCTTTTCCTATCAATATGAATGAAACTATGCAAGCTTTTGATTGACTCCATTGTGACATTTGGGGTCCTTACAAGACAAAATCTGTTTCTCTGTCTCTCATTATTTAGTGGATGATTTCAGTCGAGCAATTCTTATGAAACACAAGACAGAAATCAAGCGATGTATCTTGCAATTTTTCAATTGGGTTTCCCCACAGTTTAATTTGCAAGTCAAAAATCTAGAAACAGACAATAAATTATAATTTATTCATGATGATAAATGGCCTAATATTTTGAAAATAACATGGAACGACAATCTAATTGTACAGACAAATACAATAGAATTGCATCGCATTGAACGAAAGCATTGGCATCTTGAATTTGCAAGTACACTACAAATTCATGTAAAACTCCTTACTGCCTTTTGGAAAGTGTGTGTTTTTACGGTCATACACTTGATCAACCATAAGTCTCGCTTAGTGTTACAAAAACAAAACACCATATGGGTTTTACTTGGAAATATTCCATCCAATAGTCATCTGAACAACTTTGGATATCATTTTTATGGATATGTGGGCAAGCCATCGGACAAGTTTGCTCCTTGTACCAAACTATGCATTTTTTGTTGAACACCCAAATGGACAAAAGGAATAAAAAATTTATGACCCTCAGAGTAAGATGATCTATGTTTCTCAAAATATTCAATTTTTCGAAGATATACATTTACATTTGCAAATTACTCAATCACAAATTTAGGTCAGACCACATTGTTAGATTATGAGTAGGCTCATTAGCATGTGACCACTTAGCTTCACTTACCCATCATTATAGTTGAGTTTCCTGTATTTATAGTCGAGCCCTTTCAACCTTTGACTAAGTCATTCCCATCAAGTACCAAACCATTGATCTTTAGCCACAACGGTAGCACCACTTTTAATTCCCGTTGAGCCCACCCCAGTTAGTGACTCAAAGCGTATTATACTAACACCTTCCATTATTTTTGGGAAAGACAGTGACATGTTTCTGGTATATTATCTATTTATGATTAAGCTTTGCCCTCTCTCATAGATCTCTGGATTCCATACCATCCTCAATCATTCATTCATCTAATCCAACCAGACATACTCTCTCTTACTATATTTCTCGTTCCAAGTTTTCTCATGCTCATAGTGCCTTCTTAGTGGCCATCTTATTCACTAATGAGCTATGATCTTTTTTAGGAAGTTAAACATGCACATTGGAGGGATACTGCGGTCAAGAAGATTTTTGCTTTAGAATCTAATCATACTTGGACTTTGCGACCATTGTCCCTTGGCATATGAGCTATCAACTCTAAATGGATTTACAAAGTTAAATATCATTTAGATGGATGCATCAAATAATGCAATGTGTGACTTATTGCTAAAGGTTACACTCATATTGAAGGAGTCAACCTCATGAAATATTTGCTCCCTTGCTAAATTGTTATTGTACATCAACTATTAACATCTACTTTAACTGAACACTAGAAATTATATGAATTATATGTGAATAATGCTTTTTTGCACGGGCAATTGGAAGACAAAGTCGATACAAAGAATTTGCCAAAATAGGAAAGAAGCGGGTTTGTTGGCTACAAAAATCACTTCATGGATTTTGCCAAGCATTGGTCATTGCTAACATAATCAAATATAGATTACTCCTTGTTAACTTTCTCTTGTGGGGGATCTTCGTTGTAGTTCTCATATGTGTTGATGATGTCAGCAGCTCTCGTGTATGTAAATGATGTCATTGTTATGATAGTGGACTCATATCTATGAACTGAAATACAATTTGGGTACTAAGTTGGAATAGTTTATGGTACACATTTAATTGTACATACATCATATAAGAGACATAAGAATGTATTTAATCTAACCTATTGAATTTAAAATGTAAAATCATAATATTTCTTTTTAATAATTAGGTGGCAACATAATAAAGCATATTTGACCTGCCACCTATACGAACAATTGATGGTGTACAAGTAGTTGATGCTGGATTTTGATTATATGTTAAGGGTTCTATTGTAGAAAAATAATGACAACCAATAATAAAATTTTACTTAAATTGAGCTCCAACCAATTAAATAGAATTATATATATTTTGGGCTTGTTAAATTAAATTTTCCTTTAAGAGATTTTTTTTACTAAACGTATAAAATGTAGATGGCCCTATTTATATTTATTATACTACTATATGTTATCTTTTAATTTCAATACATATTAATATCTTTTTGTACATTTTTATTTTCAAACCAATGAAAAATTGATTGAATTCATAATAGAAATATCAATTAATTATATGTGATATTTATTGATGTACTTAAAAAGAATTGTGTTAACAAATTATTTTTGAAAAAATTGATCTTTAGGAAGTGACCAAATTACACTACAAATTATTGGAGATTGTAGGAATATTGTGTTGTGCATGGAGGCTACTATTTCGTAATATTACAGATGATACTACTGAAAAAAAAATAACAATAATAAAGTGAGACGCCATCATAATACAGGAAGAATTCATCTTAAATAATTTAATAATGAAATTTTTTTTAATAGTTAATAATACAATTTTTATTTCCTTTAAATATATAGCCTATTTTGAAATAAACCTTAAAAAATGTTAATTTATTATTTCTTAAATTATTATAATTTTTATTATCTTAAGTTACTCAATATAAATTTATATATACTTAAATATTAATTAAATTTTATGAAAATTATGAAAAATAATTAAGTATAATACTACAACAAATTGCACTTTACGTAACAAAAATTTTGGTAACAAAGGTAAAATTCATTACATATGTTAGATTTATTATAACAAAATTGATTTTTTGTTACAAATAACATTTTCTTGAGTAACAAAATAAAAGTTTTGTTACCTTTAACTCAATTTCGTTATCTTAAATTTTTTATATTCAAAACTAAATAATAATTCATTACGAAAAATATTATTTTGTTACATACAACATTTTCCGTCATACAACAAGATATATTTGTAACAAAATTTGGTACCTTTTGTAACAATAAAATATTTATTACAAATAAAATATATTGTAACAAAGTTTTTAGTTACTAAACTTTAATTAACTTCCCTCCAAAATTCATTCCCTCCAAATATCAATTGTATACACATATGGTAACAATGATTTTGGTTACTATTAAATTAAATTCTTACTAATACTTGTGGGTTGGGCTTTTGTTCAAGAAATGGACTTCACAACAATGTAAAGAATTTGTTCATTGAACTTAACCAATTTTTTAGTGAATTATTACTGAATTGAGTTTTATTTTAAAGAATGAACTTGAAGAAATTTAAAGTGAATAATCCATTAGTTGGGTTAATTTCTTTAAAATATTGGGTTTTTATAACATTTTTGTGAATTATTCAATGAATTGGGAGTTTTCATTTATGAAATAGATTTGACCAAATTTATAGTAAATTAAGTGATGAATTAGGCATTATTTTAATAGTTGGTTTTGAAAAAATTTGAAATGAGATAAATGATGAATCAAACTTTCTTCAAGGAAATGAGGTTTTTTTTTTTTAATTAATTGGGCTTTACATTAGTTCAAATAATTTATTACTTTGAGTTGACCGGCTTATATTTTTTTTAACTAATGTTTTAGTGAATTGGCAAATTGGGCTTCATACTAATTTGAAGAATTCATTAATTGGGATTTACCAACTTTCTTTTCATTAATTGAGCTTTAATAATTCTTTTAGTAAATTAGTGAATTGGATTTTAAAATGAATTAGATTTGACATTAACTTAAAGAATGGATTAATTGTGCTTTTGCAACTTTTCTTCTATTAATATGAGTTCACCAATTTTTTTAGTAAATTAATGCCATTTGGCAAAGAATTGGGTTTGACATCAAATTGCAAAATTGATTAATTGGACTTTAGCAACTCTTTTTTTATTAATCGGGCTTCACTAATTTTATAATGAATTGGTGTCATTATATGGGTGGCAATTTGGATGGGTCGTGCGGGTTTGGGTTGGATTAAAGTAGGAGTATAACATTAATTTTCTCAACCCTAAACCCAACCTGATAACAACCTAAAAATTCTCAACACTAACCCAATCTAAATCATATCAGGTTAGGTTCGGGTCAACCTAATTTATATTTGATCAACTCATCAACTCAAATCCACCATATCCAACCTGTCAATCAGATTTAAAATAATTATTTCAAATATTTATTTTAATTTTAAACCCTAATGTGAATATATATATATATATACACACACAGAAAATAACTTCTTTATGTTTTATAAAACCATGCACGCAGCCTCCCCCTCCATATTTGTTGTTCATTTAATATAGTTTTAATATAGAAAGACCAATTTACCCTTAATTATTTCACATATTTACAATTCAATTTAGATAACTTTTTATTATCATATTTTATTATTTTTCTTTTTTTTATTCTCAATTTTCTCTTCTTCCATTATTTCATATACTTCTCATTTTACACACATATATAAATTTATCATTATTTCTCATTTCTCATTATTTAATATATTCTCATTTTATAGATATTTATATATAAATTTATCTATAAAATTTTAAATAATTTTTATTTTTATCTTTTTTCTTTCAAATTATTCATACATGTATACTAATTTTTTCTATTTATACTTATTCACATATATAATATAATACATATATATATATATATATATATATAAATTTATCAACAAAATTTAAACTACTTTTATTTTAACTATTTTTTCTATTTATTCATTCCAAATTAAATAATATTTAAGATTTATAAAAATATATATAATATACTTTTTTATTCATACTTATATACATATGTATTATATATACATATATATAAATTTCAATAAAATTTAAAGAAGATTCATCATATATTTCTCATTTTGTACATATATAAATTTATAATTATTTCGCATTATTTCATATATTCTGGTTTAATACATATGTATAAATTTATTTAATGAATTTGGATGGCAATGCAATTTAATTTCCCTCCAACTTTGTATTCGCTCCAAAATTTGGCCCATAAAAAATATTAACAATTATTTTTATTATTAGTTTGACATAATAATTTAATTGATTTCTCCCAAACATTTGATTCCCACTAACAATAATGAATTCTCTTCATTTTTTTCAATTCATCTAAATTTTAGCTCCTCCATTTTTTTTTTTGTATAAATAATTTATAGCAAACTTAATTTCTTTTATCTTAGATTATATGATGAATTGACATATAATTTTTTAAATTATTAAATCACTTTCTATTATAGTTAAAATAGTTAAATAATATATACTTTGGACTTATAAATTTTGATGCTTAAGAAATTAATTTTTTGTTATAATTTATTACAATATTCTTTTAAAAAAATTCTAAAAATTTCTTAAAATAAATAGCTAAAGGTTACATACCTAAATAGCAAAAGAAAAGAAAGAAATATAGTTTACCATAATACTTAATGAAAAGAAAACGTTTCCTGAAGTTAAGCCTGTTAATGTTACATTTCATTTTTTAATCGTTGTATTGGCCAATTAAAGATTTTTATAACTTGTAGATATCTGTATGTTACTTGTGCGTATATTTTACTATACAAATTGCTAAAGTAAAAATAACTTTCGTGGTTTAATATAGTGTGAAAAAATATTAACTTAAAGTATATTATTATATGTAATGATTATTAACTTTCATGGACCTGAACAAGTTGTTATTCCCTTCAAAAATGAATTCCCTTATTATTTTTTTATTCCCTCCAAATTTTTGCTCCTCTCTCCATTTTGTATATAAATAGTATATACAAAAATTATTTATTTTATCTTATATTATAAGATGAATTATGATGTATTATTATGGGGTAAAAAATTTAATTCTATTCTTTGTTATTATTATTAGGACATCGTTTTTGAACAAAAAAATTTTAAAAAAATTGTTTATAAATTCTAAAAACTTTGTCTTTTTGTGTAATTAATTTCATTTTAAAAATTAAAATATTTTGTACTAATAATATATTGATGTGGACAATTTGAGCATGCATTTATTGAAAATTTTCTACTCTTAATTAACGCAAATTATTTTAAAATTGAACAACTTGTATAACTTTAATATAATTGGAAATTTTGAAATACTCATGATGTTGTAATATAAACTTAGTAATATAGTTATAAGTTTAATAAAATTATTTTTATCCCCATATATTTAATTAAATATTTGAAGAACTGTTAGCATCCTTAATAAATTTGTATATATCGTTAAAAATTTATATTAAAATTCAAAAATATCCTTCAAAATCTATTTTGATTATTTTTTTAGACAAAAATACCCCTAAACTTATTTATAACTTAAACATAGGGGTTTAATTTCAATATTATTTAAATTACTCGGAAAAAATTTAAATAATTTTATTAATATTTTTTTAAAATATTAAATAATCTTTCAATTGAAGTTGAATTAAAAAATAAAAAACTAAAATCATCAACATTTCTCAAGTAATTTAATCAAATTTAATTAAACATATTTATTAATTAAAAATAAAAATAAAAATAAAATCCATCTCTTAATTAAATATGATTTTGTTTTTAAATTACATCTCAATATTATTAAAAAATAATCATATCTAAAATAATTTAATTGGGTTAAATTTGATGTATTTATTAAATATAAAAAATATTTATTAACTAAAATAAATAATTTAAAGATAAAAATAAGATCTAAAAATATCATAATAACAATAGTAATTTTAAAATGTCAATTTCACCATACTATTCCAATAAAAAAGTTATTGATATGATATCTTGTTCCCTCTTAAAACACCAATAAATAAATAAAATTTCCTCAATTTATTTTTATCTTCGACCCAAAATACAAAAAACAACCATAACATTCTCCAACCCCACTTCCACAAAATTATTTTGCTAAAATATTTTGACAAAATTCTCCAATTCATAAATAAACAAGCTCTAATATAAACTAATTTCATTAATGATGAGGTTGAAAGTCGTATTTAGTGAATAGGATTGTGTTTGGCCTGATTCGACCGGGGAGGTCAATTGATCCTATAGTAATATTCTTTGAGATCTAAGATCTGCAACAAACAGCAAACATCAAACTAACTGCGGGTACCCCCAGCAAAACCACTCCAATGCTCAAGTTAGTTCTAGTCAAAATAAGGTAATCAAATAGAAGAGTAGGAGTGTATAGTGTATATGGCATTACCTGAAGTATGGTTGGTAGTGAGGTATTTATAGTCTTCTCCTGGTGGATGATATGTCTAAAATGCCTCTATCAAGTGTAAAGGGCTCTTGTCCTTGCCTAGGGGTTATTGGTTGTATCCCATCTTGGTACTATTTTAGGTGGTATCATCTCCTACTTTCCAGGATGAATAGCACTTTGAAGGTGCGCTTCCCTGCCAGAGTTGTTGGCAAAGACTATACCAAGTGGCACACGCCATTAATGCAGAGGCATGCTACTTGTCGGAGTATTAAATGCTGCAAGGATATGAGTCAATGCCAGAGTGAGCACTCTGATTGATAATCATCAAACAGACAAGGGTCAACCAGAGGGATGATTGATCGGATGAAGTGGTCTGAAGCCTCTAATTAGGTGTGGCCGAGGATAATTCGCTCAACTAGGCAATGTGGTCGAGTGATTTGGCCCACCTGGGTCCAAAAGCGACATTGGGTTATGTATGTTAAGTGAGCCTGAAGGCCCTTTCTGAGGTCGATAGCTTGTTGGGTTGGGCCTGTTGGGTTATCTCATATCATGAGTTCCCTCTATTTACGATCTTGATCGAGCTTGTCAATGAGATGGAGCAAGGAGTAGATAACTGAACTATGATTGTGGCGGTTTTACAATGGTTATGCATATTTGACCAAAACTCTAGACTCTTGACTGAGGTTTCTGATGGTTTTTACACATTTAATGTGCTACTTACATCATAGAATATGAAGCACCAAGGAATGAGAGTGTAATTATTACTGTTGCTTAGGTTCCCACGTCCAAATGCCTATAAATAAGTAGGTTAGAGACATCCATTTTTTACTTTTACTGAATCTGCTCTGGTTGAGTTCTTACTTTCAAAGCTTTCTAAATTCTTTCTGTACTTATAATTTTCAAGCTACCCGCTGTAAGTTCTTCTGTAAGCTTTTACTTTTCTTTATTTTTCTTTGCAAAGATGTATAGTGCTTCAGGTAGTGAGAACACTAGGTTTGAGGGTATACCATTCGAGGGAAAATTGGGGTTGAAAGTACATATGAGAGTATGCGTAAGTATAGTTTTGATAGCTCATCGAGCGATAGCTCGACCTTGAGCAACTCGAGCATTGAGAGAGTTGCCTCTAGGGGCAAGATTGGCCCCAGTGAAGCACCTGCATCATGCAATTGATTATTGACACTAGACCACTACATCGAAATAGTCTCCAAAATATCCCCAGCTGACCTAGTTTGAATTAGGGAGATATACCACATTCTTGATGAGTATGAATTTTTGGTACTCGGACCCCGGGGTAGGATGCATTGACCTCTAAGGAGATGCATAATAGTATTTGTGAACCTAAGGTTTCCTTTAGCGCCAGTCATAGTCAACCTCCTGATAGGCCTCGAGGTCTGCATAACCCAGCTCCTCCTCAACTATTTTGCCATAATATATGGTTTTGCTATGTTGGTGTACGTGTTTAACTAGCCAGCCTTCTTTGCCAACTTCAAATTAATTCCATTTGCCAATTTCCTAAAAGACGGGCAGTACAGAAGAGTCTAGCTTCTATTATCTGACGATGTGCCCTCATCAAAAGTCCCTGGTAGCCCCTTTCTCTTCATACAACCAAGAGTGAAAAAAAACTTTTTTTTTATGTTCGAGGGCCTAGAGAGTTTAATATTCCATGAGGATAGTGGAGGGGGCATGTGGAAATGCTAGGGAACTAAATGCCTAGTTGGTCTAACACTTTTGTTCGGGACCTGATCGATTTTGGGTAGATGAAAGCCTCAGTCCCAACTGAGGAAAGATGTTTAGTGCTAGTTAGCCTGTCGCTAGCCATGTTTGACTTGCCCGTGGGCAACCGACTAAGTAGTGATCTTTGTTGATTGTGATAACTGTAACTATAAATTTCTTTCTTTTTGCTCGATTTTAATAGCTTTTCATTGTACTTTATTAGCAAATTAAGAAGAGGTAATGGGCTGTAGTCCAACAGAAGCTGCAGTAAGAGCACAAAGGAATAAAGAGTGTCGTTGAGTGGCTGCTCGACAAGAGGTCCCCACAGTAGAGTTAGCCGCCTCGACCTGATCTACCACAATTTCTACTATGCCATTGATCAAATAGATGCCTCAACCCAAAGCTGCTCAATCAGAGAAGCTTGTTCAAAGTAGCTTCGCAGGTTATGGCAAAAGATAGATAATCGAGCAGAGAGGCTCGATGCCTAAGAAGATAGTGGGCGATAAGGGGAAATAAAAGGCAGTAACGGGCTATGACTTGTTTGGCAAACATGGCGATAAGGTGTTGTTTCAACTTTCTCAGCTAGATCGCCCTATTTCGGACTTGACCCATCATAGAGGTAATCAATTTAACCTCCATCCTACAATCAGGGATAACGGGCGGTGATGCCCTCAAGTGAATGATAATCAGGCTTTTCTTTATGGACCAGTGGAGACTTATGAACCTGAGTCAAGTTGGTGCCCTCAAGGCTCTAGCCTACCATAGTAACATGGTAAGTGTGAGGTTAATTTTTCTCATCGAATTCTTGTTTCAAAAAGTTGTATTGTTTACTGATGCTTTACGTTTTAGATGAGCCAGCTGGGATATAACTTGTACCGCCAGTCAAAGCTAGCTCTGGTAGATTGGGAAAAGCTTCGTGAAGGAGGGGATACAGAGATCTTCAAAGTACAGCTCAAGTCTTCCCAACTTTAGGCCGAGCAACTGATAAATGAGGTGATCGACCTCTAGAAGCAACTGGAAGCAAAAGATCAGTAGCTGGTGGAGATAGTCGAGCAGAAAAGTTAAATGGAATCTGTGCTAAAGAAGGCTCACTTGGACAAACAGGTGAGCTACTCCACTGGTCGATTTGCCGACCGTACAGAAGCACTCGATGAGGCTCAGGCAATCTTTTCTCGATAGCTTTCTAAGATACAGCGGGAAGCGGTGGAACAGTTCATGCTGAGCTCAGCCTTTCAAGATGTAAGTATAGTTATGTCCATCAATGACACTCATGATACGTTCCATAAAGTAATAAAGCAACTCGAGTGTCTAGGTTATGTATTCTGAGTTAAGGATAAAAGTAGAATAAGCCCTACTTTTGATGAGAAATTATAGCCTTACCCCAAATTTGAGGAGCGTGGGATCGATAGGGCCGGGGAGAATGACACCATGACTAATGCCTCCATTGAGCTAATAACTAAAGCCCAACAAAAATAGGCTAAGGTCGAGGCCAGACTAACAGAGTGGGCAAGTAAATTTACCTTTGCTGAGGACCTTGCTGTCTAGTTGAGGGAGAAGCAGGTTGACGTCGTGCAGTACGTGTTGTACTTAACTGACTCTGTGAGTGACATCTTGGGACATTCACAACTAGCTTAAGCCATCTAACCACTCGCATCTGCAATGTTGGAGCCTGAGCAAGACTGGGGAAAAGGTAGTCAGTTGGGGTTAAGCCACACTTAATGCCCAAACTCTTTGTCGTTATTATTGCTTCTGCTCTTCTTTTTTTTTTCTTTTTTGTAATAGAAATGTCATTCTAATGACTATTCAATGAATAAAAGATCTTTTTTGTATCTTTGTTGCTAAATACATTTCATATGTTTCTTGTCAAATGCTACTTTACTGTTGCAATTGTATGGGTGAATCATTGACAACCATCTTAGTTATCCATAAAATTTAACACAAAATTCAATAACTTTGTCGTTGATTTTTAATTAGTGTTGAGAGCTACGCATAGTCTTGCCAAAGTGCACTGAATCTTTGCAATTGATTTTCATTATTTTATGATTGACTTGTTGATTGACTATTAGGTTGATTATATAATTTAGGCTAAAAAGCCTTAGTTTTTTAGCATGTGGCTATTTTGAGTTGATTGCGTGGTTGATTTAGAATTTTAGTTTGGCAACATGAAACTACTTTTTCATCGACTACGAGGTCAACTTAAAGCTTGAGTGGCAGTATGGAACTACTTATTCACTAACTACGGAGTTGACTTGAAACTTGGGTGGCAACATAAAGCTGCTTATTCATCGACTATAGGGTTGACTTGAAATTTGGGTGGCTATGTGAAGCTGTTTATTTGTTGATTGCGGGGTCGACTTGAAGCTTGTGTCGTAGCCTGAAGCTATTTATTCATCTACTATAGCATCGACTTAAAACTTAGATAGCAGCATGACACTGCTTATTCGTCGACTATAGAGTCAACTTAAAACTTGAAATGGTGCAAGGTAGATACGGCTGATAATGCATACAAATGGTAGCAGTATTGCTGGAACTTTATTCATATCAAAGAATATAAATATGATTACAATATGATTTCATATGTAGAATTTCTTCAAGTTGATGGCATTCCATGGGCAAAAGAGCTCATTCCCATCCAAATTAGCAAGCCTGTACGCATTATGCTTTGATACCTTCACAACAGTATAAGGTCCCTTCTATTTCGGGTTGAGTTTGATAACATTTTTAGATATTTCCACCTTTTTGAGAATGAGATCTCTGACCTTAAAAAGACATGGCTTGAACCCTTTGTTGTAGTTTTTCGCCATCTTTGACCTATAGCGCTACATAGTATTATAAGCTTTTTGTCTTCGCTCATTGATAGTCTTGAGATCGAGCTTTTTTTCTGATTTATTTTTGAGCGGGTGGAAGTGAATGACTCAAGTTGTACGTTGAATAAGTTCTGAGGGGATAACTGCCTTAGACCCATAGACCAGACTATAAGGGCTGTGACCTGTAGCTATATGGGGAGTTGTCATGTATGCTCACAACACTCTTAGAAGGTTGTTTGCCTAGCTTGACCCAGTATCTTGTATCCTAACTTTCAAACGAATGAGAATTATTCTATTTGTCACTTGTTTGATCGTTTGATTATGGATTGCCTACTGAAGTAAAGTGGTGGGTGATTCCCAAGGCTTCACACCATTTTCTAGTATTTTTGCTCTGGAACTAAGTCCCATTATTTGAAACTAGTATCTTGGGTATGCCAAAATGACAGATGATATTTTTCCATATAAAACTCTTGATGGCTGCGTCGATTATCTTTGGGACAACCTCGGCCTCAACCTACTTGGTAAAATACTCAACCACTATAATTATGAACTTTTGTTAACCTGTTGACTTTAGTTAAGAACCCAAAATGCCGATCCCCCATTGTTGGAATGGCCAAGAAATTTGAACATTAACCATGGGCATAGCGGGTTGGTGCAATAGGTTTGAATGAACTTGGCAAGATGTATATTTTTTAGCAAAATCCATAGGATCTTTCCATAATGAAAGCCAAAAGTATCTATACCTAATTATTTTATGTGCCAAGGATCTTTCCCTAAAATGATTCCTACATATGCCTGCATGGATATCCTATAATACTTCAAGAGCCTAGTCGAGATCCAAGCACCTTAGGGGCAGTCCAAAGATTAGCCTCTTATACAGTTGGTCGTGCTCATCAAATGTAAACTTGGCAGCTTGTCCTCGAAGTTGCTAAGCCTTATTTTTGTCCTTGGGGACTGTGCTATGACTCAAGTAAAGTTTTATCAAATCCTGACATGAAGGGATTATCTCCTCAATGCTCCCTACCACATTTTCCTCGAGTAAGCCTATCAACAACCAATCAGTGACCAAAAATATTATTATTCTATCTCTTGTGCTTCTGGTTGAGCTAACAAATTTGGATAAGGCATCTACAAGTTCATTCTCAGATTGAGGTACTTGACTGAGGGTGAACGTTTTGAATGGTTGCTGCAATTTTCTAACTTCCACTAGGTACCTGCTCATTATGGACTCTTTAGCCTCAAAGTTTTCCCCAGCCTATTCTGCTATCAGCTGGGAGTCTATGATCATAGCTAGGTGCTCGATGCCTCAATTGAGTGCCATCCTCATCCCAACGAGGAGAGCCTTGTATTTTATCTCATTATTAGTAACAGATAGTTGAGTTTTATTACAAAATTATACTCCTTCGTTGTTGGGGAATGGAGAGCCAATCTTTTTTCACCTCCAAATGTGGTCGATGATCCATCAATGTATAAATTCCAAACAAAAAGGGCTTCACAATTTTCCTTGGGCAGGTCGACTCGCTCAATGATGAAGTTCGCTAAAAACTGTACCTTGATGGATGTTCTCGGCTGGAAGGTAATGTTAAATTCTCCTAATTTGATAGCCTATTTCATTAACCTCCCAAAGGTATCTAGCTTTGACAACACTTGCTTCAATAGCTAGTTAGTCAGTACTATCATAGCGTGAGACTGAAAATATGGACACAGTTTTTGAGCCACGGTGACTAGCACCAGGGTAAATTTCTCAATCTCCAAGTAGTTATGCTCTGACCTTTGGAGTGACTTACTGCAATAGTAAACTGTTCGATGGTTTCCACCTCTAGTCAACACCAAGACTGAGTTATTTGATGCTTTCAAGACAGCTAAATATATCTGAAGTACTTCTCCAAGTTAGAGTTTCTCAAGCATGGGGGTGATGACAAGTACTACTTTAACTTGACTAGTGCCTGATCACATTGTTCATTGTACTGGAAACCCAACTTCTTGGCATTCCTAAGAATTTTGAAAAAAGGTAAACTTTTTCTTCCAATCTTGCAATGAATCTGCCTAAGGCAATAATTATTTCGACTAGCTACTGCACATCTCTAATTGTTCGAGGGAGGGAGATGTTTAGAGTGGCCTAAATCTTTTGTGGATTGGCCTCAAATGCCCCATTAGCTGACCATATAACCCAAAATTTTACCTCCTCGAACCCTGAACATACACTTATTTGGATTCAACTTTAGACCAAATGCTCTCAATATTGCAAAAGTGTGATTAAGATCGAGCAAATGGTCCTGGGCCTTTTCTATCTTCACAATCATGTCGTCAACATACACCTCCATCAACTTGCTTATTTCATTCTTGAACATAAAGTTGACTAGCCTTTGGTAAGTTGCTCCAATATTTTTCAGTCTAAAAGGCATGACCAAAAAGTAATAAATCTCATTGGGAACAACAAAAGAAATTTTATCCCTATCCTCAGAGGCTATGAATATTTGATGATAGCTTTGGAATGCATCCATCATGCTCAATAACTTGCAACCAATAGTAGAGTCTAGTAGTAAATCTATTCAAAGTAGGGGGTAAGGATCCTTAGGGCAAGCTTTATTCAAATTTGTGAAATCGTTTAACATACGCCATTGTCCCTTATTCTTTGGGATAAGTACAACATTACATAACCAAGATGAATGTTGTATTTCTACAATGTAACCTACATCTAAGAGTTTCTTGACTTCTTCTTCGATGTCCTCTCAACAATTAATGTCCTCATTTTCTACTTGATTAGTTTTGTATGAAGGGTCGACATTAAAGTAGTGCACAATCACATTACGGTTGCTTCCTTGGATGTCAGATGCTTTTCAGGTAAAGATGTTAATGTTCATCTGTAGAAAATTGACCATAAAGTATTCTAGGTGAGGGCCCATATCTATCTCGATCTAAGTTATCTTGTTGGGTTCCTTTATTCCAACTCAACAATTTTGAATTCCCCAATGAGCTCCACTCAGGTATCATCCAGCTTTCTCTTTTTGTTGGCTTAGGTCTCCTCGGGTTCACTATAGAGACATCCCCCAAGGTCTTTAAATACGGTCGAGCCTTCTGCTCGCTTAACTCAATCAAAATATTGTAACACCTCCAAGCTTTCATGATGTTACATAGTAGTTCACTTGTGCTAGCCAAGATTGGGAATTTTATCTTCATATGATAGGTCGAGACAATGGCACAGAAATCATTTAGGACTAGTTGACTAACAATAACATTATAAGCAAATGGCACATCGACTATGAGATAATTCACCATCAAAGTCTTTCTTCGAGGTGCTTCCCCAAATGACGTTGATAGATTGATGGACCCCTCAAGAATAATTTCCAACCCCCCAAACCCAACCAAAGGGGTATGCACATGTTTAAACTTCAGTTGCCCCAGGTTCATTTTTTTTAGGGTGGAAAGGAAGATGATGTTGGCTAAGCTTCCATTACCAACCAAAGCCTTCCTCACTTCAAAGTTGGCAATCTCAATGGAGACTACTATAGGATAATCAATTTTGTGGTCGATATTCTTTCCTTCGAGGTGGACAAAGTCGCTGTCAGTGAAGAAAATGGGCTCTGCGCTTGTCATTAGATGGAACGTTGTTTCAATGGGTAAAGCTTTGGACAACTCTAGCCTTCTCTGAGTCTGTGTCCTTGCTAATTTTGAATCCCCCCTAGTGGGACCTTTCGCAATCATATCAATTACTCCTCGAATGGGCAAGCAATCTTTGTGGGTGGGTTTCTTTCCTTTGTCCTCCTTTCTTGGGCTGACTGATCTTTTTCTATAAGGAGTCTGACTGATTTTGTCCCTCAGCTTGTATCTCCACGACCACATACTTTTTGAGATAGCCCTGTCTGATGAGCCTCTTAATTTCATCCCGGAGATTAAAGCATCCGTCTGTGTCATGCCTCTTTTATTTATGAAAGTAGTAATACTTCTTCAATTTTTTTATTGCTTCAGTCTCCGTCAGTTTCCTCAATTTCTTGAGGATATTGTTATGCTAAATGGAAAACAAGACCTCATTCCTCAGAATATTCAGTGGGGTGTTGTCATGGAAATGCTTAATTGGAGATTAACCTTTCTCTCTCTGGTTGTTTAGCTTGTTTATCTTATTTTAGGTTATATACCTATTCACCAGGTTGAGAAGCTCCTCTATTGACCTCGGGCAATCTTGCACCAAAGCATGGCGCACTCTTTGTGTCTAAGTCCTAGGAACAACACATTGATCAAGAACTTAACCCTAGGGTTGTCTATCTTCAGGACCTCCATGTTGAACCTTGTAAAGAAGTCACAGAAGGACTCCCCCTTATTTTGCTTGATAGTGTGGAAGTCAGTGTGGGGGAGTTTCGCCTTTCTCTAACTGATGAACTAATGTAAAAATTTATTACAAAGCTGATCATAGGAGTATATCAATAAAGGCTCCAGCTTAACAAACTAATCGAGCACTATGCCTTGGAAAGTGGTCACCAAAATCTTTACGTAGATGTACTCGTTGTGCCCATGCAACTGCATCATATGCTCGAATTACATTAAATGCTCATTAGGGTCTGTTGAGCTATTGTATTTTAGCAGTCCGATCGAGACCTTAGCATTGACAGTAATATGCTCGTTGATAATCTCCTAAATGAAAGAAGAGTCTCTCTCTCGATGAGACCTTTAGGGCCTCTCTAGATTAGGCACTCTCTCAATATTTCTCCTTGAGATATCATCAAGGCATCTGTTTAGTTGTTGAACTTGGTGGGAGACTTCTTCCCACTTCTCCTGATGCGCTTGGGTAGCATTCTGATCAAAATATGGTTCCACGTGCTCGATCCTATCGTGCTACGGGGCTTGAATGGGTCAGGCCGCGTGATCTACAAATTCTTCCACTTCTTCATGATGATCACATCTGAAACATTCAACCCTATCATGTTGCTGGGCTCGATTAGGTCGAACATGGTAGTTTATGAAGGCAACAATTTTCTCCCTTAATTCTGATCGCCCCCTCTCTTCCTAGGGGCATTTAGGGCTAGCATCTCATTTAGCTAATGACCACCTAGATTCCTGGTGATCACAACTGTCTCGGGTGGGCTTTCCTGTAGTGGGGATAGTTGCAGAATAACACTACCAATGGGGGCTGGCATAGTGGTGTGCCTATTTAATGCAGTGAAAAGTTAAGCAGAGATTTGGGCAGATATCTATTCACTTATCAACTGCATCAGCCGTGGCATGGTCAATATTACAACTTGCTCCTACGGGGTGCTGGGGCTTGGATCATGTGAACCGTATTGGGGTGGAGGAGGTAGTGGAGATACAGACCTCCTGTTATCTTTCCTCTCAGATATGGATCTTCTTATGTTTACCTTTTTTCAGTTGCAATCTCAATGTTCTCATAAACGATGCCAAAATGATAAGGTTGAAAGTCGTATTTAGTGAATAGGATTATGTTAAGGCTAATTCTACCAGGGAGATTGAATGATCCTATAGTAATATTTTTTAAGGTTTGAGATCTGCAATAAACAATAAACGTTAAACTAGCCACAGTGCCTCTAGCGAAAGCACTCTAATGCCCACATTAGTTCTAGTTGAAATAAGGTAATCGGATAGAAGAGCAGGAGCATGTAATGTACATGGCATTACCTAAAGTGTGGCTAGCAGTGAGGTATTTATAGCCTTCTCATAATGAATGATATGTCTAATATACCTCTATCAAGTGTAGAGGGCTCTTGTCCTTACCTGGGGATTATTAGTCATATCCCATCCTAGTACTATTTCAAGTGGCATTATCTCCTACTTTTTAGGATGAATAGTACTTTGAGTATATGCTTCCCTGCTAAAGTTGGTGGTAGAGATTATATCGGGTGGCACGCATCATTAATATGGAGACATGCTGCTTGTCAGAGCATTAAATGCAACAAGGATATGAATCAGCGTTAGAGTGAGCACTTTGGTCAACAATCGTCGAACATACAAGACGGTCGACTAAAGGGATGGCTGACTGGATGAATTGGCTTGAAGCGTCCTATTAGATTTAGTCGAGGGTAATCTGCTCAACTAGGTGACTGTGGTTGAGTGATTCGGCCCAACTGGGTCCAGAAATGACGTTAAGTTGTGCATGTTAAGTAGGCCTGGAGACCCTCTTTAAGGTTGATAACTTGTTAGGTTGGGCTTGTTAGGCTATCCCATATCAATTAAATTTGTTAATTAACAAAAAATAAATAAGTCAAAATGTGTGAGATCTAGAGTTTTAATCAAAATAAATAATTTTAAAAAAACAAAATCTAAAATTTTATCCTAACAATACAATTTTGATGATTTTAAATAAATAAATATTTTTAATTAAAATATGTAAATATATATTCATACATATATATTCTCTTTCCTCCTTCTCCCCTCTCTCCCTACCCATCCCTGCCTTCTCTAACTAGCCCCACCACCCTCATCCCCCAGGCTAGGCCATGGCTGGCCAGTAACTACTGGCCAGCTAGTCAGCCGCCGACTGCCAGCCATGGCTAGTGGTGAGGGATTGGGGAGGGAGTGGGATCATATATATTTATGTATATATTTAGATGATATATATTTTATATATATTTATATTAATATTATATATATTTATATGATATTTATATTGATATATAAAATTTTAAATTTTTCTATGAGGATTTTGTTATATGTTTTTAAAAAAATTTATTATTTTTTTTAAAATTTTTTAACGAAAGTTGATTGGACATTTTCAAATTTTGTGGGATTTTTAAAAATAAATTAAATTTTTGGGGCTGTTGGGTAATTAACCTATTTTGATTTAACGGTTTTGCCCAAACACTAACAAAAATTGCGGTGTTGTCCCAAATGTATTAAAAAATTTAGAGTTTTTGTCATATAAGTGTCAACTTAAATACCATAAGTGCAATATCCTCTATCCAATGGGATCAAAATTGTAATTTTTCCAATATAATCAAATACTACGTTAGCAATTAAAAAAAAAGTAAAGGCTCCATCGAGATGGTAATAATTTTCTTGGGTTAGTTGCAATTTACCCCCCCGTGATTCGTGAAGTAAGCATCAAACCCTTCTATGAAAAATAAAAATAAAAAATAACCTTTTTATGTTTTATAAATCCACACTCACTTCCTCCCCTCCACATTTGTTGCCCATTTAACATAATTTCAATATAAAAAGATCAATTTCCTTTAATCATTTCACATATATACAATTCAATTTAAATAACTTTTTATTATCATTTTTTTCTTTTTTTTCTTTTTTTTTCATTCTTTTCTTTTCCTTTTTGATGCTACTTGAAGCTGCTTATAGAGGAAATGGAAGTTGTGTTACTGGTGAGTCAACCAGGGAGGTCGGGTACTTAGGATGATGTATAACTTTGGGGCTTGAGATCTACAACCACAACACATGTTAAGCTAGCCGAGGTGCCCCCGGTGAAGGCACTTCGACACTTAAGTTAGTTCTGGTCGAGATAGAGAGATCGAACAGAATATAGAGAATGTAAAGTTTATAGTATATGAGACATTACCTTGAGCATAGTTGGGCTTGGAGCATTTATAGCTTTCTGCCCAGCCTAATTTTACCCAAGTACCCCTATTGGGTGTACTAACTTTTTCTCATGCCAAGGGATTGGGAGTCATTCCATGTCCAAATCACGGTACTGCGTTAGGTGGCTAAATCTCCTGATTTCCAGGATAAACCATGCCAATGGGGGCACGTCTTTGCCAAAGTTGTTGGCAGGATTTTTAGAGTTGTCAGAGTTGTTAGCAGCAGTTGCATCGACTGCCACGTGTCATTAGTGCAGAGGAACTCGACTTGTCGGACTAATAAATACGGCGGGGATCCGAGTGAATGCCAGAGTGGTCTTAAGGTCGATTCATGTCAACCAGACTCGAATGTTCAAACTTCTGGAGTGGTCCTGAGGTCGATACGGGTCGACCGCAGACCCTACCAAGTGAGGTCGATACCGATCGACCAAATAGATTTACTGTTGGGCCCATGGGCTGTCTCGTTTGATATTGGGCCTACTGAATTATCCCATATCACTTTTATTCTCATTTCTCTCTTCTTCCGTTATTTCATATATTTCTCATTATATATATAAATTTATCATTGTTTCTCATTTCTCATTATTTCATATATTCTCATTTTATACATATATATATAAATTTATCTATAAAATTTTAAATAGTTTTTATTTTTGTCTTTATTCATGCATGTATACTTATTTTTTCTATTTATACTTATTCACATATAATATATATATATATATATATATAAATTTATCAATAAAATTTAAATTACTTTTATTTTTATCTATTTTTTCTATTTATTCATTCTAAATTAAATAATATTTAATATTTATAAAAATATATGTAATATAATTTTTTATGCATACTTATATACATACGTAGTGTGTATATATACATCACAAGAAAATAGGTATATATTTTGCGACGGTTTGTCTTAACCACCGCAAAATATTAATTTGACAATGGTTAAGCGACGATGTATCCAACCTGCCATGAAATTCATAATAAATGGCGGCGATTAGTGTAACCGCCATTGAATGAATAACTTAGCGTTGGTTTTTTTACACCATCGCAATTAATAATATTGTTTCCTTTACTTATTAGATTGCCCTTTGTTTTTTACTTTAAAAGGTTTTGTTCATAAATTTTTAATATATATATATATGTAATGCCAATTATTTTTTATAAATATTTTTTTATAAATTTCTAAATACAATGTTCTATATTATAAGCTCCTTTACAAAATGAAAGAGGTATTTACTTATTTCTAAAATTTGAACATACTCTTGTAATAATATGGACCGTATGAATTTTAATTTTTTATTTTATTCATACATTGCAATGCTTATTTTAAAAGATAAAATCTGATATTTTTATAAGCATAAAAAATTTATAATATTTTTTCGTTAAAAACTTAGCCAAACACCCACTTTGTTTATATTTTTACTTGTTTGTTAATATTATATATTTTGATCAATGAAATGAATTATTATAGTATTTTCTTTACCCAATACTCACAATGCAAAAATATTGCTCCTTTACCTAACAATTTATATATACATATGTAATAAAATTTATTTGCTTCATGCAACTATTTTATATAGTTATCCCACACTTTCTATTTATTTCTTTTAGTTCACTATTTGATACTCTTATTTCATTAATTCAAATGACAATTACTATTTTATTTTTAAAAAATAATAATATTATTCTAAAATATTGTAATAAACTAATTATGTCATATCATTAATTTTCAAAACTTATTTTTGATAGTGTAAAAAAAATCATACCTTTTACTCTTCCTACTAATATTTTTTATAATTTTGTTTTATTTACATTAAGAACTAGGGATATAAATGAGACGAAATGATTTGCAAATAATTCGAGCTCGTTAGTTAAACGAGTTATACCAAACTTAATAAGTATAAGTATTTATGCAAATATCTATATTAACAAAGGTTAACTGTAGGCAAGTTGGTAAGGTTCTTGTTGCAGGCCATAGCAGGTATGGGTTTGAGTTTCCATTCCAACATATTTTGAATTTTCATTTCCAGCAGGTCGGGCGCATACACACGGAGTAGGACGAACAAGCGGGCTGGGCGTATTGGTCGGGCACATCCGCACGGGGTGGGTGCATTGTGGGTCAGGCGGGTTTGAGTCTCCATTTCAACAAATTCCATTTTCGACAAGTAGGCCAGGCGTGTTGGTCAAGCGCATACGCACAGGGGCAGGTCAGGTGTTAAATATAACAAAATTTTATGTTTTTTCAAAATGAAATCTTTAGTTATCTATTCAATTTGTAATGAAATGCTTATTTTTGAATTAAAAGATTATTTAACTATTTGTAACAAAATATTTTATTACATAAATAATTAGTAACTATACTTAATTAAATAAATAATATCATTACATTATGCATTGATAACAAAAAAATAAAATGCAACAAAATTGCCAATATTTTAGTAACTATGTATTTTGTTATGTTATAAAAATCTATTGTAACTAATACACTTTTTTGTTACTAATATCATATTTTTTATAACGAAACATTTCATCTCCATAAGTCCAACATTCATAATGAATCAAAAATTTTGTTACTAAAACTTTTTGCCATAGGCTTTAGGTACTAAACTTAAGTAACAAAAAAATTGTTACCAATATTTTGGGTAGCAAATTTCAACGTTATGATAACGAAATTATTCATTACTGATATATTATAGCCCAACAGGCCCAACCCAACAAGTTTTTAACCTCAAAGAAAGCCCCAAAACCCACTTAACATGCACGGCCCAACGTCGCTTCTGGAGCCTGCTAGGCTGGAATCACTCGACCATGGTCGTCTGGTCGAGCGGATAGCCTTCGACCACATCTAACGGGAGGCTTCGAGCTGCTTTATTCTCTTTAGTCGACTGTTTTATCTGTTCAATGATTGTTGACCAGAGTGCTCACTCCAACATTGACTCATATCCTTGCCGCATTTAATGTTCTGACAAGTAGTATGCCTCTGCATTAATGACGCGACACCCAGTCAATCTTTGTTGCAATCCTACCACCAACTTTGGCAGGGAAGCGCCTACCCAAAGTACTGTTTATCCTAAAAATCAGGAGATGATGCCACCTAGAATAGTACCCAAATTGGGAATAACCAATAATACCCAACAAGGACAAGAGCCCTCTATACTTGATAGGGGTATCTTAGATATATCATCCACCAGAAGAAGGCTATAAATATCTTATTGCCAGCTACTCCTCAGGAAATGCCAAATACACTATACGCTCCTAATCTTCTGTTCGATTATCATTTTTTAACTAGAACTAACTTAAGCGTCGAAGTGCCTTCATTGAGGGCACCTCAGCTAGTTTAACGTTTGCTATTATTGTAGATCTTAAACCTTGAGAAATATTACATTTGGATAACTCAACCTCCCTAGTCGAATTAACCCAAACACACCTTTTTTTCACCAAATACGACTTTCAACCTCATCATTTTAGTGCTATATATGGGAAACCTTGAGATTGCAACTGAAAAATAGTGAACATACGAAGAGCCATATCCAAGAGGGAGGATAATAGGAAGTCCGCACCCCTGCCTCCCCTCCACTCTAGCAAGGTTCACAGGCTCTAGGCCACAACGCCCCCTAGGGGCAAGTTGTGACATTGAATATGCCCTAGTTGATGCAACTGATAAGCGAGCAAATCTCTACTCAAATTTCTACTAAACCTTTTGCTACACTAAATAGGCACACCAACGTGTCAGCCCCAGCTACCAGTGCCACCCCGCAATCAAAAATGATGGGTTGAAAGTCGCATTTAGTGAAAAGGGTGTGTTTAGGCTAATTCAACCAGAGAGGTCAAGTGATCCAACTGCAATATTTCTTGAGGTCTGAAGTATGCAACAACAACAAACGTCAAACTAGCTAAGGTGCCCCTAGCAAAGGTACTCCGACGCTTAAGTTAGTTCTTGTTGAAAGAAGATAATCGAACAGAAGATTATGAGTGTATAATATATTTGGTATTACTTGGAGAGTAGCTGGCAATGAGTTATTTATAGCCTTCTCTTAGTGGATGATATTTCTAAGATACCTTTATCAAATGTAGAAGGCTTTTGTCCTTGCTAGGGTGTTATTGGTCATTCCTAATTGAGTACTATTTTAGGTGGCATCATCTCCTAATTTCCATGATGAACAGTACTCTGGGTAGACGTCTCCCTGCCAAAGTTGATGGTAGGATTGGTGGTAGATATTGTACTGAGTGTCACACACCATTAATGCAGAGGCATGCTGCTTGTCAAAATATTAAATGTGGCAAAGATATGAGTCAACATTGGAGTGAGCACTCTGGTCGATAATCATCGAATAGATAAGGCAGTCGACTAGAGGGAATGAAGCTGCTTGAAGCCTCACATTAGATATGGTCGAGGGCTATCCGCTCAACCAGACAACTGTAGTCGAGTGATTCCGGCCTAACTAGCTCCAAGAGCGACGTTAGATTGTGCATGTTAAGTGGGCTTGCAAGCCTTCTTTGAGGTCGAAAACTTGTTGGGTTAGGCTTGTTGGGCTATCCCATATCAGTTACTATAACTATAATTTATTGTAGTGTAATTTTGATAATTTTACATGCATAATCAATTAAATATAGGCTTATTATTTCTTAAATGAGTGTAATGCTAATTATTTTAAATTACTTATAATAAATTTACTTAAATTTAAATATCAATAAAATTTTATTAAATATTACAATAATTTTTACTAAATAATTAATAATATAAGTTTAATAATTTACAAGTACAACCAAATTTAAAATAATTTTAAAAATATTAAATAATTTCTTTTAATTTTTTTCTTCCATTATCATCTTTCAATACCCACCTCTTAGCCCTCAAAACCACCCCCGCCTTCCCCGCACGCCCCAAGCCCTCTTGCTACCATACAAGCCTTTGGTAGCTTGGCTACCATGAAGGAGTCCAAAACGATGGCTACCAAAATGGCCAAATTTGACCAGATTTACCATCGATTGCCATAGTTGCAACCATGGTAGCTAGCTACCCCTTGCCCACCACCCCCACCCTCACCTCCAAATATATATATATTTATATATATATGTTATACATAAATATATATCATATGATTATATATATGTATGTATATATATATATGTAAATGTATAAATATTTTTTGTAGGAAAGAAGAATAGAGGTACTATTTTTCAAATTTTTGATTTTTTTCATATTTATTATTTAGACCATTAAGGATAATTTGTTAATTTTACATTTTTTGCTAGGATTTTTAAACTTTTATTCATGATAGGCAAGATAAATGTAATTTTTCAAACTCGAGGGTTGTATTTGTATTTACCCCATACCTCAAAGGAGGTAGTTGTAATTATCTCAATTCAAAATTATAATTAGAATGGAAGAACTACGTGGTCTTATGTTTGATTTTTTTTTTGGGTGGGGGGGAGGAAATGCCTTTCAATTTTTTTAAAAAATTATTTACCAAGCATTTAATGTAATAAGATTTGAAAACACGGTAGGTTTAAAAACGTAATAAATATGTGTCATTTAATTTGATAGCACCTCATTTGAGTGAAATACAACTATACCTCATTGTAGACATGCCAGATTTAGTTCCAAATTAAAAACTTGAAAAAATTAAGTATTTCTTGGAACTAAAATAGCAAATCCCCCAAAGGAATTACTTCAAGTCAACACTAGCACGTCCTCGCATATCTTAGCTAAGAGTGGTCTCATGGGCTACGGACCAACTTTGCTTCCCATGGACCAACATCATAAACTTTCACAAAAATTTGGTATAACATGCAGTGATCGCAAGCAATATTGTCTATTGATCATGCGATTACCTTACCTTACTATCACTCATTTAGATATTAGCTATATAGTGCACATTCTAAGCCAATTCATGCATGCACTAGGGCAACCACAACTTGATGCATCATATCGGGTGTTGTGATTCCTTAAAGGCAACCCAAGATTTGGTATCTTGCTTCCCTTATTGTCTGTATGTCATGATGCAAATTGAGTAGGGTGTTTAATGACATGTCAATCTAAAATTAGCAGTTGAAGAAATAAATAGCAGCTTCTCGTTCTTTCATTGAAAAAAAGTACTCCTTCCCAACTATCATTCTTTAGCCGTGAAGGCTCTTACGTGATCTTCAAGTAAGATACACTTCTTCTATTCCCCTATTTTTTGACAATTGAGATCCATTTGCATCGTGGTAAATCCGGTTTGTCATGAGCAAATAAATATATTGAAAAATAGATATTGTCATTTTATCTAACAATACATTCAATCAAAGACATTATCACTCGTTTCATTTCCTTATAAGATCATAGGCCAGCATATTCACTAAAGTACTTGGGTGTTATTGGTTCCATGAATTCTTATCCAAGGTGTCATTTCTACACTCATGCTCCAACTTGAGGGAGAGTATTGGAAGATTGTTTGTACATACCATGTTTTCTCATAATTGTACAGATATTGAATAGCATAATTGTAGGGCTAGCTATCCAAATTTGTTTGACCTTTTGTTGCTTTTTGTTAATTCTTACTAATTTTTATAGCTCATTATTAGGCCATAGGTAATGCGCCTACAATTATATACCATAGTGTTCATCAATGATAAACATAATCATTTTTAGAGATTTTATTTTACTTTTTAGATGTTATTCTAATTTTCATTCCATCTTATTTATTCCTAGAGATAATAGTGCTTCTTAGTTATTTGGAACACCACTTAGAAGAAACTCATGGAGACACTATGTAATATCCTGATTGTACCTTTTCCAAACTAGTAATCAAAATTTCAATTTCAGTATTTATTTAGCATATTTTATTTTTCAATTTCAGTACTAAATTTGCATAAAATTATCATATACACTCATGATCCGAATATGTAAAAACAATTAAAAAATAAAATAAAAGCCTACAACTTTCTTACATAAGAAAATGCAAATTGTGGTAAATATGATGGAAAAAATACAAAAGAAAATAGTAGACAGATGAAATTTGGATAAAGACAACAATATTTTATAGAAAATTTTATATTAGAAACAATGATTTATGTTTACATTTTCTTATTCTTTTTTATGGTTATAAGTGAAAATCTTATATTTTTTTAAGTCATTATAATCGAGATTTTGACAAATCATAGTTAATCATACCATAAATCAAAATTTTGATCTTTTTCCTAAATTAGAATAATAATGATTTGTAAAAAACTTGTGATATTTGATCAACTTTTTTTTTCTATTTATGTAAATTAATTTTTTATTTTGTACAATATTTACCTTATAAAATACTTTTAACTTGTAGTATAAAACCTCAAAATATCTCAAACAATATAAAAATCATAACTTAGACTAAGAATAATGATAATAATTGGTAACAGAATTAAAATGTGTCATTTGAAAAAATTGTGAGTTTTTTGTTAATGTTAAGAACTTGGGGGACTAAAATTAAATTAAAAGGACTTAATTGAGAGAGGTTAGGAAACTCTTGGGGCCAAATTGTAATAAAAATGGATCAAAGGGGTCAATCTAAGGCACTAATAAGACCTATGGCAAAAGTGTAAACTAAAATAAAATTTTGGGGGTCCTTTTGAAATTGTTGAAGCTTAGCTGAATAAATAGCAAACCCACCACCCCCATTTCCCTCAAATTCTTGCATGCAACCCCTGTCACCCTCTTAGGTGAACTCTATCTGGCATCGGCAAACCTTAAAACCAACCATACCGTTACCTTTCTCTTAGTTCAAAGAACACACCATTGCCAAGAACTTACGAAATGGCCTATGAAACAATCCGAATTTGAAAGCAAAAGCTTGGTGCAGTGTTTCCGACCGTGGCAGCTCAAGTTCAGATAGTAGGTTTTGATGGGTTCAGGTCAAGTGTTAAGATGAGGGTCTCAGTTTCTAGTTTTGACCACCAACAACGAAGGAATTGAGAAAAATAAGTGTTGGCAGCTAGCAATGAAGCAGGAGATTTTAGGAAAATTTAACTTGAGATTCAATGTCCATTCTTGAAATTAATTTGGAAATTTTGTATTACGCGATAAGGTGCGTCAAGTGGTGGTGGTCATTTCCAGTAGGCAACAACAACTCCGGCAAACCAAGGGTAGAATCTTTGCCTCGTTGCCATGAGCGCATGTGTGATGATCTCGGACTGTAAATAAGCTTCGAACTTGAGTAATTTGGTAAAATCTGATTAAGAAAATAACTTGTAACCTAATTGAATTCAAAAGGATTGTTGCTATATACTTTCTTGTATTTAGTATGAATAGGATGACATTTATAACTTCAAGCAAAAATGTACGAATATATAAGTTGTGTGCATTGCTTGGTGGACCTGAATTACTAAATTGGACCTTAACCATTGTTAATTAATCTAATTAATGTAATTAAAATTCAAACTTTTTGTAACCTTATAAGGGATAGTTTTATTAGAAAATGTCAGAAATCACTACCGATTGATTGATCTATTAGACATGGGATTAAACTATCAGAAGAATACTATATAGATGTATTAATATTTATATGCATTTTATTAGAATAGGTGATGAAGAGCCATAGACTCCATGACCGTAGGATGTGGATAGCACCTATGTGGAGTTTTAAGGTGAGGTTTAGCCATTTTTATTCTAGGAAAAAGGACTATCTTCGTAATTGCTATCGAATCTCTTCAATTGTCATTGTAATGGTCTTGCCGACCAATTACTTATCATCTTTTTGAATTTTTTTTCTTGATTGTCAATTAGGATAGCTTTGCCGGCTGATATGCATAAAACGTATTATTTTTTGAAACCATATTTGCTATTAGCATTATGTCATGTTACCCTTAGGGACACCCTTTAGAAGTTTGTTACCTGTAGGGACGCCATGGGAAGTTAGACCCGAACTAAGTCTGGAAAAATAGCCGGGCAAAATGGACCAACGATAACTGGTCTGCCGGCTAGTACCCATTCACAATCCTGACTCGTAGATAGTTGGAGATAACTATTTACGAGTAGTGGGATCCGACATGCAGCCAGCCATGCCGTATGTCAATTATTTCATGCCGAGTTGAGTGCTTGAGCAATAGAAAGATAAGGAAGATATTATGATATGTTTGTTTCCCATTATGCTTCTTATGTTTTATTCTAGGAGCAATAAGGTTGGATTTAGCCAACAGTTCAGCAATGATTAGAAAATAATTTCTAATATGATATGTTTTATTATATCGTGTCTTTGTTAGTACATATACCGTTCGCTCAAGTCTCTATCCTGTCAATACAAGGTTTACCGCTTTTAGATTCTTGACCTTTCCATTTTTATCTCATTTGAGTACTGATTTTATTAGAATTTATGTTATCAAGTTCCCCTTAACCCTTTATGATATCTCCCTCATTAAGTCCTTAGAACTTACCCCCTCTTATTGTTCCTAATTCTTTCCCAAATAGGATCTAATCGAGGACAGGAAGCCTGACGCTTGCCCAAGCACTAGTGTATATAGTTTTGTAATAGACTAGGTATTCATGTACTTATGGCCTTGACATGGTTGCACCAGACTCTTAGTTGCCTGGACCTTTGAGGATGTTGTGCAAAATTGTTTATGTAAGCTTAGCATACCCCTTCATATGTAATTATTTGTGTCCTTTTAGGCCTAGTAGTTTTGGTTTATTTGGATTGTTATCTTTTGCTCCTATGCATTAGGTTTGAATGAGTAGTATCTTATGACATGTCTCTTTTCCTGACTGGGATGCTATAATTTTTACCTTTTGTTTGAATTAATTTTCTATTGTGCAGCAAGTTTTTATGTTTTCAATATTATTTATAATTTTTTTATCTTTTCAAGCATTATATATTCTTTATTATTTTGTTTGAGTTATTTTAAATTTATTGAGTTGCTTTTGTTATGAAAACACGTAAGCAGTTTTGTATTCTTACGTTGTGCCTTTATAAATGTGATGATATTGCGACAAGCATAACTTACATTGTCTTTAATGTTTATATATTATGATTTTGTAGAAATATTTTCAATTTAATACTATATATCTTATAAAAAAATATATCATAAGTTAAATTCAATTTTATATGAAATAATATTTTAATAATAATTAATTTAATTTGTACATAATACTAAACAAATGTTAGTATTCTATAAAAATCTTTTTAACATTATAAATAGATATAGTGGGTCTAAAATTGGTCCCGCTTGTTAGACTCATGTTTGGGTTTAGATCTAAAATTGTGGGAGTCATATTTATTTTTAAAGAAATCTTTTATAATGTATATGCGTACGAATGAATTTGAAAACATATCAAAAGGTTATTAAATTTGATTATTTGACAAGTTTTGATAATTTAAAAAATTAATAAATTTACAATTAATACTGAACAAGCAATGAAACTATTATAAACAATTAGCAAAATTAAATTCTAATAATTTAGAGTTTAGTCCAGATTATAAGATTGTAGATCTGGGTATCATGATTCACAAGCACACAATATCTGTTCAATATATAATTTACGAAAAATGTGTTGCAAGGATCGGAGTATTAATACGAGGAAAATAAGTTGACAGAACAATGCACATTTTGCAGTTCCGGTCGCGAAAGATGGCAAGTAATAAAAAAGTCAAAATGATTGGTAGGCAGAGAGTTGCTTTCATACAATCACGAGAATGCGTGCAGAAAGCAGTTGAGGTTTTCTCCATTTACTTTGCAGCCATTGAAATTCAATACATGCATTTCCACTCCTCTAACAATTCCCCTATGCTACGTACCCTCCACACAAGTAAAAACATTAATGTCAAATGATCACAAAATAGGCACACCTATGCTCCTCAAATGTGAAAACAAAGACTCCTCAATTAGAAGATTCCAACTACAATGAGGTTAAATCCGATTAGCATACACTAATTGAGATATTCCAAATTCATATATGATTAGTGTACACACTGACTAAGATACTGACATTATTTATACGCAACTGATATACACCAATTGTTAACGTTCTTTTATAATCACACGATAAATAATCAAGAACATATGACATTCTTTTTGCCACTAAAATATTTGCGCTGCACTTAATTTTAACGACTTCAGATAAATTATCTAGGAGTGCAACATATTGAATACTTACATGAAAATCAAGACACATGTAATATTCCAATATTTTGCAATAATGAAGAGATGGAATTTTCTTTGACTCCTTACAAGTCAAAAAGGGGGTTGGAGAGGTTGCAATGCAATGGAGAAACCTTAAACCCAACATATGTCTCCAAGAATGCATTTTCTCCTTATATTATAATCTAAGTGCTAACTTATTTAAAACTCGCTTTGGAATACTAATATACGGACAAAAAGGGTAGTCCATAGTCCATGCACTGAAGATTGGGGACCTATTCCAATGGCCCCAGGTCCCACCCACACGCTGTTCTTTGTGGAATATACTGCTTGTTCCATGACTCTAAACAGGCGCGGTTATAATAATAATAATAATAATAATAATATCATTAGAGTCCTGGGCCTGCGTTGTGACTTGTGAGGGGCTATTTTGACTGTTCATATTGTTTTTCCTTTGCCAGCTGATGAACCTCCAGTAGGCACTAAGCACTTGTAAAGATATTTTCTCAGTTCAAATATTAAAGAAATAGAAGGAAATAATATATGCTGGCAAAATACGCATTTTAATAGAATAGTCATAACTCATGGATTGTTTATGAAGCCATGAAAATTGCAAAAAAGTAATTTTTAGGCGACGAAAAGTTTAAACAGATAAATGGGTTCAATATTCAAATAAACTTTAGTTGAGAAGCAGCCACATACACACACACACATATGTGTGTGTGTGTGTGTCAGTCAGCAGCTTCTCCACAGAGTCATTTTTGTACTTCTTTTCTTCACTAAAAGCTTGTTGGCCCATCATGTTCTCCATGAAGAAAATAAACACAAAAGACAAGATCATCAAAGACCCCGTTTGAAGCAAATAAAGAAAGAAACCAGATGGTTTGTATACCACTGTCCTGCATAATTGATGAAAAAAAAAACATCAACAACAGACCTTAACTGAACCACCATTAGCGGCCAATGAACTTGTGGCCCTGAGCCATTAGCACCTAATTGTGTTCTCTGCCTACACTAATCAGAGGCTGCAAAGAGATTAACTAAAAAGTCTGAACCAACTAAAGCAAATGAAAGAGTTTGAGTTACCAACTGCAAGTTCAGAATCAAATCCAGCCTAATCCTCTAATGGAGGCATCTCATTGAGATCAATATCCATCAGACTCCGGCACACATCACCGGACGAAGGGGCTCGGCTGGAAGAAGCTTCCCCTTGGCCACTACCATGGCTCCCCTTATGAGCCCCAAGAGCCTGAGCTGTTGAGAAATTCTTGTGACAAATCATGCACTGATGCCGTGTTCCCTTCACCAATCCTTTGGTAATTTCTTCCAGTTGGACAGTGGGATTTGAAGGATTAGCGTTTTCTTCCATGGCGTTTTGAATGACTATAGTGGTCTTGTTGTGGCTGGACCTGTGGCCACCCAATGCTTGGTGAGTTGTGAACCATTTGTCACAAGTCTTGCACTTGTATTTATCAGGTGACGGCGTTGTGGATGTCATTTCAGCCGCCTTCTGATGCACCGGCGCCAGAGTCACTGGGCTAGCATTTTTTGCCAGTTCCAAATCACACAGCTTCATCTTCTTCCTTTTCTTCTTGTTCTTAATCAGCACCTCCTTAGAGCTACTGCCTTCAAGATCCATGTCATTCAGCTGTCCCAAATTCTTGCTATCATCATCTGAGAAGTAATTATGCTCATGCTCCTCAAGCAATCCCTGGCCCTCCAATTTGTTGACTGATTCAAGACCAGTTCCAGCAATGCCAGCTTTTTCAACTTCATTGAAACCCCATTTTTCATTCCCAAGCTGCTCCACTGGAGAATGGATTCTGATTCCCGCTGACGATTGGTCTATCATCTGCCTCTTCGATTTGGAAACCTGGTTAATTTCCAGCATTTCGGCCTTAGATTCAACAAACTTTTGCCTTTGCATTTCCTCACTCACAAGCGAATTCCCCCGAGCCAGCATCAAAAGATAATTAGCAGCTTGGATCAATTCATCATCCTCCAAGCTCGAAAGCTCTGACGAAGATGCCGCCCTCATGGAGTTGCTGCCTCGCCTACCGGTCACGGGCCAACCCCTCAATGACTCAGTCAAATCAACAGATTTATTTTTCTCACCAGAAGCTAAAAGTTTCATCTGATCATCAATTTTTGGTGGATCGGCGGCGGCATCTGATAAAGAAGAAGAAGACGAGCTGTTTTTCGCGACGGAAGATGGCGGATGAATCCCCCTCCAATCCCTGTCGGGGTGGCACCTCATGTGCCCAAACAACGATTTCATCGATCGGAAATCCTTACAGCAGATTGTACAAGTTGGTTTCTTAATCACATTATCCGAACCACCATAATAATTACCATTCGTCTTCTTCGCTATATCAGTCACTTTTTCCTCCGCCTCTTCACACGAGTTTTGCTTCTTGAACTTGATTGTCCGACGAACTTTGAGTTCCTTCTTGAAAACCAGATCTTTTTTGGCTCGCTGTACGTGAATCCTCATGTGACCTCCTAAAGCTTTACCTGAGCTGAACTCTTTATGGCAAATATGGCAAACTCTTTTTATATCACTCCAAACTTTCTGATCCCCCAAATTTATATCTTCTCCTTGTCCTCCTTCATCGGGAATTTCCAACTTAACCCACAGTCCAAATTCATCACATTTTTGCTTCCCTTTCCTGATTGAGAGTGATTCAACATCTTCTTCTTGAGTACTCACCATTGAGAAGAACGGAAGAACAAACTCAGCTCAGAGTGTGAATATATATCTACCAATACCTGTGTGTGAATATATATGAGCAAAGATTTAAAAAAAAAAATGTGGGCAAATAATACACTGTGGGAGAGTTGTTGCTGGAAAGTGATGGCTGAGTTTTTGCCACTGGCAAAATTCTTGAGATGGGTAGGTATATGTGGGGCAAAAAGATCTAAATAAGACAACTTCCAAGAACTCAGCTGCAATATAAATAAGCTATGGCACTAAAAAGATGCAGAAAACAATAACCCTAAACGAGACTCGGGGGGAAAAAAGCACTGACCCGAGAGGAAAGATCAGATTTTTCGGATCAAAGGCTTGAAATCTGGAGAAGATAGAAATGGTTACCTTAGCTGAAAACAAAAGCATACCAACAAACCATAACATTAGCAGAAAAAGAAGGCCAACTGTATCTTGAGAATATTGTATGTTTATATATCTCCATCAAAATACCAACACCAGCTCAAGAATTCAGCTCCTCAAGTTCCTCCACCCAAAAAAAAAAAAAGAAAAAGAAAAAGAAAAATAAGGTCATACAAATATGAGCATGAATTTGCACGTGATCCATGTACTTGTAGCCATATATATATATATGAAAGCCCTGATAAAAATCAATGATGAAGATGAAGAAAAAACATGAAAGGAAAATGAAAGACTCAAAAGAAGAAGAAGATGAGAACTCAAAGAGTCAGTTAACTGCTGTGTGGAAATTGACAGTCACGTTCTTTCAACTCTTTTGCCTTTTATTGTGGTTTTGTTGAAATCCCATATTTCTCTCCTTTTTTTACTTTTTTTAAAAAATTTCCGTTTCACAAGTCACACACATTTACACACACTAACTCCAACTCCCAAAAATACGTGTGCTTTGAAATCTAGCCTTTGAATGCTAATTACGGAGTCATGATGTAAATATTGAAAATTATCTCTTTCCTCTTAATTCATTTGGTAGATTTTGATTTTAATTCTATAAGAAAAAGGGTCTGTTTTGCTTTAATATGTATCCTTTACCCTAAATAAATAGAACACTAGCTATAAAGTATTTATTATAAGGTTAAAAGAATTAATTAGTAAATTTTTATTTGCATAATTTGTTTTTTTTCCTTTCCAGTCAAAATGAAAGCTTAATGCAATTGGAATCAACTCTTTAAAAAATTTAATTTGATTGTGTTTATCTTTAATATCTTTGGATGAGCTCTTCTTTAGATAAAGCCGATCGAGTACATTATTTAATATATTAAAATATTTAAAATTAATAAAATATAATAATGGGCATTAAAACAAATTAATATGTACAAGAAAATAGAAGAAACTATTGTTATTGAATATTATTTTTTAAGAAAAACAGTAAAATTTTTGGATAACTCTTCACCAAGTCAAAATCATTCAATGGAAATATCTTTTATTCAATTAATGTAAAATGGAAAAGGAAAATATGGTATTTTTCTTTTTCTTTTTTTTTCTTCTTTTTATTGAGGAAAAAGCACTAAATCTCAAAATCAAAAGATAAGCATGAATTTAATTCTTTAAATACATGGTATATTTGATTTCCTAAATAAAAGTAATAATACCTCTTCCACGCGTTTTGAACTCCTTTTCAATTCATCCCCAGCATTTACCTGTCATAATTAAGAGAGAATATATATATATATATATATATATATGTATAAATGCAATAAGATATGTTGCCATGTACAAAGGCCATCAATATTCAATCAATGAATTGAGTGAGATTTGCTCAATTCGTACATCGGTTTGGGTCGATGCTCTATTATCAAGCTTTATGGATATCCAACAAGGTGGACGTATGTATCAAGTAAAATCTACATAATATTAATTAATTAATTCAATAGAGAGAAAATTTCAATATGTATCAGATATGAAAATGTCAAAAAAATTTGAAATCACACCACATCAATACATTATAGATTTCGTGTTAACATAATATAATTTTAGACCATTTAGTCTTTGGTACCCAATCCATGTAATTTTTCAAAGAAAATTTATTGTTCTTTTCTTTTTAAGTATTTATTGCGATTGTGAATATTGTAACAAATTTGGTTAAGCTTTTTTTCACACGGGAAACTATACATGGTAACTAGCAGTACGCATAATAATTAATTAACAGGGATTGTGGATGCACCAAATTTCTTCTAAAACTTTTCGCACAGCGAAGTTATGAATAGCAACTAAAAGTATGCATGGTAGTTAATTGTCCGCGTGATAGGCAAGATTATCATCACTCATATACACACACACACACACACACACACACACACACCGCGCGATGTATAAGCTTTGGAATCACAAAACCGAGGATGGCATACAATGCAAATGAGCATTTGTGATTAAGATGTTATTTAGCACAATAAGCAGAAAAGTTACCTTTTGTAGGAGGTGTAGAAATGGTGATGAGCCGCAGGACAGATGAACAGAGGTTTTCGAATGCTATGGTAACCAACGGCGAGGAGGGCGAGTCCGGGAAGGGAATTTGCTCAAATCCACGTGCATTGTTGAAAAATAACATACAAAGGATGAGCCAAGATCCTTAATTAGATGTTGTGGTAGTGGACGGTAAGAAAGATGAACATACGATGAATTTATTGGAGTTCGCCAATCTTGAAATGAGTAATGGAGCAAGATCATGGAGATATACATTCAATATTGTGGACTAATACTCCTTTTAGATATAAGAACATGCATTATTATATAGTAAGTGGGTTGGGTTTTTTTATCATAATTTTGTAATTTTGATCAAATTTTAATTTTTTAAAATTTAATTTTTTTAATTATTGAGAATAATTTTATTGTTAGGTTAACATCAGTTGCAAAGTTTTTCAATTTGATACATTCTTTAGACTCACTTATATATTCACGCAACGTTATAACTAACACTAGGATGGGGTCTTCTAACCATAGTATATAATGCACAATTCTAAAAACATATATGTATATATCACAGTTTTGTGTTTATTTAATTGCGCAAATTTGGTCAAATGCCAAATTTTTAGGATTTTCAGATTTTTAACACAATTAAAAATATTCTCATTGGTCGTTCATTTATTTTTTAATTTCATTTTAGTATTGTTAATTTATTTGTTATAACTAAAACTAATGTTGTATTTATCCAAAATTATAATATAGATTTTTAACTCACCAGTTAATCTCAAAATATTCATATCATATTTTTATCTTATTAGGTAAGTTTAGAACTTAGAAGATACTTTAAAAGCAATATATTAAGTACTTTTATGACAAAATTTCATCTTATAATATTATTTTATCAAAAGATTAACATGCCAATCTTTCATTTATGTTGTAGGTAAATTTTATTATTTAATAATTGTTTTTCCATATTTTATTTTTGTATTATTTGTGCCATCATTCTACATTATTCACCACAAGAAAATTGTCTTTCACCAACTGAAAAATCCATCGGTAATAAATTTTACTGACAGATTTACTGACGAAAATTATCCATTGGCAATAACCCTGCCGGTAAATTTTACCAATGGATTTTAAGTCCATCGGTAATAATTATTAACGGATTTTCTGACGGTTTTTTTGTTGGTAAATTTGGTATGAACATTAGTTATATTACCAACAAAACTTCGTTGGTAATCTGTGGGTAATATTTACCGACGGATTTTTTGTCGGTAAATTTAGTCCTTTTTTTATTTTGATTAACAATTCAACAGTAAATCCATCGGTAATTTTTGTTGGAAATTTTTTTCTTTTTTTTGTATAATTTTTTAAATAAAATTTTAATAACATGTAGCAATTAAATTTACTAATTAATGCTAAATACGACAAAAATTAAACGAACATCAAATATCAATTCTTCATCAAATTCGTCATCAAATAATATTAACTATATTTTCAACAAACCAAAACTTAAAAAATCGTCATAATTTTAACAAACTAATTCAACACAACCATAATTCAACAAATATAACCTCAATAAACTACAAACTTCAATAAAACCACAACACAAAATTGCAATTTCAAACAACTAAAACTTCATATAAAACTTCAAAAAACTAAAGCTATTGTGCCCAAATCCATATATGAAACCCTCAGATGGGCCACCAGTTGCCTCCATCCATGAATCTGTATCAAACAAGGGCTGAGAGGAAGCCTCATTGCCACGCTTTTTCAAAATATTTTCAAGATATTCTTCCTACATAAGAAAATCAAATGTAATCAGAAACATTTTATTTGATTAGTAAAAATATCAAAACAAAGTCTGGAAAAAATAATAAATGCATACTATTTCACTTCCATGAACTCTCTTAGATCTGCTATCAATAAAATCACCTAGTCCATGCTTTGTCTTGTGGGTGCAATCAAAAACTACTCATTATTTAATCTTACAATTGCTACTATATTAGACAAGATTTATAAATTAATACTATATTAGACAAGAGACCCTGCTATTAGTTAATATTTAAAAATTATTTAAAATACATAATCTTATTAACTCCTTAAGTGTATGGTATACTCAACACACTAACAAAAGAATATAATGTTTGGTTGAATATTATTCTTCATAAAATGATTCTTCTAAAATGCACAATCTTATTAACTCCTTAAGTTTATGGTATACTCAACACACTTTAAATGGAATGAAACAAAACTAGAATAAAACAAAATTTTAATAACAAAACAACATAAATAAACTAACATTAATTAATTTCCAAATATAACAACACACTAGCAAATTATA
>JACGDI010005499.1:1623577-1637409 GCA_014898725.1 Jacaranda copaia | reverse complement strand
CCCCTCAAATTCAATGTCCACAAGTTTCCAACATAAGCCCACTACTATAGAAAACCCCTCAAATTCAATGTTAACAAGTTCCCAACATAAACCACTACCATAGAAAAACTCACAAATTAAAATAAACCAACACAATATCTAAAATAATTGACTAAATAATTTATCAATATAATTCATATAATTATACCACAATTTATCAACACAATTCATAAGCAATAATTTACCTTTTACAATATCCAAAGATGCAAAATTTTTGAACCTGCAAAATTAAACAAAATATTACCAAATTATAAAATTTCAAAAAACAAAAAATTTAAACTAGTTGTTGCTAGCTCTGGAGTGCGACGGAGAGGCCAGTAGCTGGCCACCCTGTTGCTAGCGAGGCCAACAGTTGCTAGCCTCGCTAGGTTGCGAGACCCAGCAACTGCTGCTGCTGGGTCTGGAGAGGCTAGCAGCTGTTGGCCGCGCCAGCGTCGGTGCCAACAGATCTGCTGGCTCTCATTTTAGTTCCTACCGAGGGAAAAATTAAGAGAGAGAGAGAGAGAGAGAGAGAGAGAGAGAGAGAGAGAGAGAGAAGGAAGAAAGAAAAGGGAGAAATTCATACCTCTTGTGTGGAGATGCTGAAAGAAGATGGCATATAGATAGGGTTTAGTTGTTTTTATTTTTATTTTTTATATTTTTTATTTTTATATATTTTATTTTAATAATTTTTATTTAATTATAGCAATTAATTTTTTAATTTTTAAATTTTTAAATTCAAAATTTAATTATTCACTAATATTTTGTGAGTAGTCAACTTTTATGATAAAATTATAATTATTATTTATTTATATATAGGTATAAAAAATGTAATTATTATTTAATTATGCTTAATATATAACTTTTAATATTTTATTTTGTTAAATAATTATTAATAGAGATGTGTTGACTAACATATTAATGAATTATTAACAATTTATTTTTGTTAATAATTTTATCAATGGATTACTAACAAAGTTATATCTCTCAAAAACTTTATCAATCAGATTGTCGACGAAATTATATTTCTTGGAAATTTTACCAACAGAAGTACATCTCTCAAAAATTTTACTAATGGATTACTAACAGAATTATAATATTGAAAAATTACCAACTGATTACCAACAAACATTAATTTGTTGGAAATATTACCGATGGATTACCAATAGAATTTTTTTCAATTGGTAAAATTACTGATCCATTACCAACGGATTTTATTTCTCTTACTAATTTACCAACTAATTACTAACGGATATTCTGTCCGTCACTGATTCCGTTGGTATATTTGTTGGCAAAGCTTTTTAAAGTTTGATTTTAAAATCTGTCAGTAATCTGTTGGTAATTTGTCAGTAATTACCAACAGAATTTGTTTGTTAGTAATTTTTCATCGGTGAAAGTTAGTTTTCTTGTAGTGGTTATCATGTTTTATTATTTATTTAGAAAACTCCTTCCTCTAATTAATATAATATAATGGTGTTTCTTTTTTTTTTTGTAATATAAAGTTTATTTTGTATTTATAGCACCCCACCTTAGGATAGCACCTAAGTTGAGGCACTACTCTGATTTAGACTTAATTCTTAGAGTTACAATTCAATAGTAGACCCTATAAATTTCAAATGTCACAAAGGTAAACACTGATTCAACTCAAACGAAACTAATTAAAACTGCAAAACAAATATATCATAAAAGATTCATGGAACTTAGTTAAATTACAACCTCTAAAAATTCATCCCATCAATGCCGTCTTACACTATAACCTTCAAAATAAAATTTACACATCACAACATCTCTAAGGTTAACAACATATTCACAAGTTTCATACTTAACTTTGGCATTAGCTCTATTACAAAATAACCCTGCACTTCGTTCCGAGCCTAGCATCCATCAGAGCACATCCATATCTGAGAGATTATGAGATACAACGAGATAAGTCCAAAGACTTAGTGAGAGATAAGTATAAATAGTAGTAGGGTTTATCTAAGAGAAACTCAGCTCGATAAAACATAATTTATATCAAGCTAAATATTACAAATTCGAAAAATAGATAGTACAGAAAAGCATATAGGAAACTCTCATGCCTTATTGCTCCAAGAACAGATTACAGGCAGATAGAAATTATTTCGGCAATTCAAACCTAAAGCATATGCATTCCAAGAAAAGGCTATGAGACATGCATTGCAGATTCACCTTATATCAAATAGATAGATAATTTACCTAAGCACAACAACTTAGTATACGGTAGATGCCTATACGGAACTATATAGCACATTATTGATACCAAAGAAAAAATTCCTAGCATATAGGAAAATTCCTAGCGTACGATTGGCACCTAGGGGGAAATCCCTAGTGTGCTCCTGCATAACCAAACAGATAGTCCAATATGGCCCGTAGCCTACATAATCACCATACAGATAACAAAATAACCACTTATACAAATGCCTAGGGGGAAACCCCTAGCACATTGTCAATTTTAGATCAACAATTCAAAACAAAATAGAGCAGAAATGCCACCAAGGCAACAAAAAATAGTAAATAAAATACAGATAAGCCAGCATGGCCAATAAACACAGAACTGATAGTAGATATGCCGACAAGGCAATAGATACAATACAAACAATATAGATATGAGACAACAGATATCAAAATAACAAATAATAGATAAAAGTTCTGGGCGCTAGAACGGACAAAAAATAAAACTAACATTAGAGATAACCCCCACAGGGGTATTCAAATCAAATAGCAAATAACAGATAACAGATAAATTTCAAACACAATTCAAAGTATAGTTTAGAAACAGTAAAACCCACACAAAGGCTTATTACAATCGCAGATAAGAAAAGAAGCGCCAGATTGGCAGACCTTCATAGGAGTTTCCAACAAATACAAGTAAGTTTAACAAAGTAATAACCAAGTAGGAGGCCCTCATCTCTTGTAGTGTCAATTAGCAACAGTCAAAATTGAAATCTACTGCTCATCAATGCCCAACTCGTCATCACCTAATCAGAAAAATATTTCAAGAATCAAAATTCCTGTTCAACCTTAGTAATCTTATAGAAATGCATCCAGCATTTTAATGCCTTATCTATTATCAAGATAATACATATTAAGATCCTTCTTTACAAAATTCTCCAAAATCAATATTTTCGAATTATCTACGATAGTTTAGGTTAAATCCAGAATAACACAGATTCCATGATAACAAATCAAGGTATTACAATCTTAAGCAATATTTACACATAAATCTCTAGTCAAATTCCCATTTTAACACTATTTAACTTATAATAATTCTCGATATCAAAATTAATATTTAACTTATTATTAACCAATATTTGAGTCCAAAATTCGTATCTCCTATCTCCCAATTCCTCGCATAGGTAAATAGTCATAGAGGTACATATATAGATTCAAAGGCTCATTTCGGACAAAATTTAACTTTTGCATGCATGCATGTATATATATATATATATAACATGTAATAAAATCCAATTTTTACTATCAAGGGCTCAGAATCACAAATTGATAACACATGGATGATCCCCGCATCAAGATGAATAGATTGTCTCTCCGCTGCTGCTAGCCACTGTCAGTTGAAAAACTCAACGCTGCCACAGATTTGTTCTTCTCAACAAGAGAATTTCAATGCTACCTTCCACTTCAAAATCCAAGCAACATAGACACCAAAACAGGCCAAAAACAACTGCAGTTTCTCTCCCTCCACCGTGCTCCAATCACCGGTCCACTATCGTCGAAGCAGCCATGCAACACCTCTATCGTGTTTCCCTCATCAAGTACTACCTAAGGTACCCCTTAGAACCGTCAATGGTCACCGAAAAACAGTAAACCCTGCTACCACTGTGAGCCTCCTATCTCCGTCTTCTTCGCCACCATTGCTCTGCCGCCGTGAGTGGGTATTGGTATGGCTAGGAGTGGAGGTGATGGTGTGGAGAACAAGTTGTTGGGTTTAGGGGGATGAGATGATCGCCAAGAGGGCTTGGCTAGAGGTGATGGTGTCTCGGCTGTGAAGAAAAAAAGAGAAAGAAAAAGGAAGAAAAGAAAGGAGGAAAAGTGAAGAAGAAAGGAAAGAAAGAAAATGGGGAGGAAAAAAAAGGAGCTGCCGATTTTTTTGTGAAATTCTATTTTCATATATTTTTTCAATTTAATCCCTCAAAATTTTAAGCTATGCAATTTTACCCCTAGTTTTTAAAAAATTGCGATTAGCCCCAAATTATTCAAATGTTTACACAATTAAGTCTACGCAAATTATAATTTAGCCCACAAAAATTTTTTAAAATAATTAATAATATGAAATTCATAAAATTTTCAAATAATAACAAAATCGTATACTATAATAAAATTAATAAAATTATAGGGGTGTTACAGTATTTAAAATTTTAATATATCTAATAACACATTTTTATATTATCTTTATTTTATTTTTTGTTATAACTTAATTTGATGTTCTTTTAATATGTTCAAATATTTTATTAGTGTTATTACTAATTTGTTATTTCCTCAATAGTTATTTAAATTTAAGGTTTTTATGGTCAATTTAGGATCACAATTTTTTGTATTATTTAAAAATATTAGTATACAGTACTTTTATTATTTCAATTATTTATATTACTTTATTTTTAATATTATTTTTCAAATAGTTTTGTATGTTTTAAGAATTTATCTTTGGTATTGAAGTTTAATCTTAGTATTACTTTAATTGTAACTTTTTCGATTTATCTAGATAAAAACTAAATTTGCATGTCCTACATATTTAAATAATATACCTTGAATAATATATTTTTTATAATATTGCAATATTTTATTAAGCAATTAAAGTTAATTTAATTTTTTTAATCAAATGAATGAAAAAAAAAATACTATACATTTTTCATAAGAAAACCATTAAACGTATTAATACTATGTAATTTTCCTATTTCTAATTAAGTGCACATTAAAAAAAAAAACTTTTATGCTTATATATAACATCATATGCTTTGATAAATTTATTTCAATTAGTTGAATTTTTATTTATTTATTTTTTAATAAATTTATTTCTCTTCCAATAAATAAATAGAATATGTTACTTATATATAGAAGATTACATATGTAGTTAAAAACTCAAATTTCATTACTAAACAAATACTATGTTACATAACTAATATATTCTATATTTTAATAATTTATACTTGCTTTGATAATTCTAACTATTAAAAAAATGATTGACCTTCTTTCTATGATAAAAAATTAATATATGGAGTAAACACGTTGAGACGAACTAATAGATATGATCTTCTGAAAAACACTAAGCTTGAGTTTATTTTTGACTTAATTATAGGTTTTTATCTAAAAAAATTTGCAAATAAAATAACTTATAACTAAGTTATTTAAAGACAACAACTAATTTTTTATAGTTAACAGTGTTTTTATATTTATATGTAGATATAATAACTCGTTAGTTAAAGTAATACACTATGAAGTTATTTTTTATAAAAAATTAATAGATAAAAATTATTCAATTTTTTGATTAAATAAATTATTTTTATACTTTCATTATATGATTATTTTCTCAACAATTTAGAAATTTAAAATATACGACTTTTAAACAATTTATATTAAATATATTTCAAAGTAAAAAAGAAAAATATTTAACAACCATGATTACCTTTTAATATTGTGGCTCGCTTAAAAAACTTTTTGACTTACCTGTTTCTTAAAAGATAGATACCTATTTATATAAAATATCAAATCATCACTTTTTTAGTAAAATTTTAAATTTTGTGAAATAATTATAAATTAATTGATATGTAATTCCTCAATTCATCAAATTTTCAAATTTTAACTATTCTTATATTGATCCCTTTTTAGATGTGTAAAATATTTTTATATAAAACCACATAATGTAATTTGAATTTATAATTTATTTTAAATAGAAAAGCTACTTCCCACAACATCTATAAACTTTTAATTTTATTTTTATATTATCAAAAATTTCAACTAACATTATTTTTAATTTTTTAACAACATAACAGTGGAAAACTTGTTCTCAATTATTTGAAGTAAATTGTTTTGCAGGAAATATATATAATTGACATAGTTAAAAAATTTTAAAAGTTTGATAAATAACCACTTAAATGGTAAATGATATTAATTTTTATATTTTAGTATATTTATTTACACAATGTTATATTTATATAATGAATATTTTTATATTTTTGCTTAATAATAATTCATAAAAGAATATTTTTGTATATGCAGATACTGATATTTGAATTTGATGGTAGTAGATCTAAAGTTTGTTTGAAACTAAGTATTATATTAAATTATTTATACAATTTATTTTATAAAAAAAATTCATAAAAGATTGGTATTATATTTTGAATTTATATTTAAATTTACTTATTCTTTTATGATTAATTTACATAATATTTGAAAATTTTAAAAATAATAAAATAACTCTATAAATAAAAATAAATAAATTTCACTTATTAGAATTATATTAAATATTAACAATATTTTAATTTAGAAAATATTGTATGTTCCAAATCACATGTTAAATTGACGATCAAATAATAACTTAATTTAAGTTATTTTATAAATTAAATACAGATTAAATATATACTATATTGACAATTACGTAACATTTTTAAAATCTCAAACATTATGAAAATTATAACTATGACTTCTACATTATTAAAAAATCATACAACATGGCTTTATGTTATAAAAGAATTGATTTGCTCATTTATCATATCAAATTAGTATGTATAAATATATCATCTAATTTAGAAAATGTATTGAATAAGCTATTCTGCTCTATTTTTATTTTTTATTTTTTATTTTTTGTTATTTCTTTAAAGTTTTAACTTTAAAAATCTTTGCATAATTTATAAATTTAGAGCAATTCTTGATATTTTTTAATTTTGTCAAGTACAAAATATCTTCAAATTTAATTTTTTTTCTATCAAAATACTCATATTATGTTGTTCAATAATAATTCTTTTTTTTAATTATTAAAAATAATTACAGGTTAGAAAATTAAAAATAATTACAATTTTTTTTTAATCACTTAAGGTAGAATAATTATTATTATTATAGAATAAATTATTTTAGTACTAAAATTATTGTCGATGCACCAAACACATGCTAGTAGGGATATAAGACAAAGTAATTCTTTAAAAAAATTAAGACAAATTAGGCTCAAACACGATTGTCCATTATAACATTTACATACAAAAATATAAGACATACATATACATAAATCTGTACTATGTGATTGGAAAAAGATTTATAAAAGTAAAGGTAAGGTTAATAAAAATGATATTCATATTAACTATATATTATTAATGTAAGTTATGGATTATGATATCGTGAAAAAAAATAATCATAAAAATATTAAAATTAAAAGAAGGATAAAGTAAATTTAGATACTTTAGTACTATTTTAAATTTGTTCAATTTTATAAGCCAAACTTTACAACTACCAAAACAGAAAAGGAAAAAGGATGCGCCTTTCCTATGTTGATGTCATATTCCTTTCTTTATTTTTTTTTTCTATCAAATTAAGAGTGTGTTTGGGTGAGCTTATAAGCTCCTCAAAACATTTTATAATATGTTTGAGAGTTTATAAAATATGAAAAAGTAGTTGATAAATTTTTTAAAAAAAGAGTTCATAAACTTCTAAAATAAGATGCTCTTGCAAAACTTATTTTGAAAATCTTAATAAGCTAACTTAATTTTAATCATATTAATTATAAAACTTCCATTATTAATATCTTATAAGCTGCAAGATATTATTTTATCCAAACACTTTAAAAACTTATTTTTAAAAAATTATCTAACATCTTATAATAAGCTCCAAAAATATTTTATAAGATGTAAGAACTTATAAAACCTTTTAAATAATTTTAGCCAAACACCCTCTAAGTTTGCTCTAAATAATACATACCGATTTATTAAAATAATAAAATTCACTAGCCTGCAAATTATCAGTTATTAGATCTCGAAGTTCATTGTGGTGTCTCGTGAAGGTATTGTAAATCTTGTAGGTTGGCAAGTGAAGAGTTTATGCCAGAAGTATATTATTATTGATGTCACAACATTGTATATATACAAGATAACCTAACTAACAAAAAGGAAAGATTACGGCAATCAAGAACAAAGGGAAAGCAAATCAATTTACATGTCAATGGGATACAAAGAATAAAGAATGAGAGTTATGGAGCAAAAGTAAGGAATTCTCCTAATACACTCCCTCAAGATTATGGTTGATCTAAAACACAAATCTTGAACCGTAATTGTTCAAAATCAAAATGGGAAAGAGACTTTGTAAGAGCATTGGCTAGTTGATCCTTTGTAGAGACATGAGCAACAAAAAGAAGGCCTTTCGAACTAGAGATCGAATGAAATGATAATCAACCTCTAAGGGCTTCATTCTAGGGCAAAAGACTAGATATCCACATACATAAGTTGCACCCAAGTTGTCGCCATAGATAACCGATGGGCAAGATAAAGAAATGGTAATTTTCTTTAGAAGATTTTGCAACCAACAGAGTTTAGTGGCAATAGAAGCAACTAATCTATATTCAGCTTCCATCGATGATCAAGCAATCGATCGCTGCTTCTCGGAACACCAAGAAATTGGATTTTTTTGGAGAAAAATAATGCAGGCACTAGTTGAAGACTTGTCATCTCTATTGCCCGCCCAATCTACATCTAAAAAGGCATGTAAAATGAGAGCAGAATTTTTATGAAGGCAAAGGCCTTTGTTAAGAGTGCCAGCAAGAGAGTGAATAACCCATTTGAGAGCAACCCAATGACAAGTTGTGGAACAATGAGAGAACTATGATAACTGATTTGTGGAAAATGCAGTATCCAGTCTGGTCAATGCAAGATACTGAAGAGATCCAACCAAAGTTTGATACTCCTTGGGTTCACATAAAACAGCACTATCATCTAACATCAAAGAATTGGTGATAGCTAGAGGTGTGGAAACAGATTTAGCACCACTCATGGAAGCCCTATAAATGATATCTTCAATATATATTCTTTGGGATAAATTGAAACCCGAAGGGGTGCGAGTAACCTGAACACCAAGAAAGTATGAAACAGGTCCAAGATCTTTGATAGAGAATCGTTGACTCAATTTTTGAATGTAGAGTTCCATAGCTGGGGAACTATTTCCAATAACAATTAAGTAGTCTACATAGAGCACTAAGTACAAAATTACAGCAGAAATAGAGTAGATAAATAAGTACTCATCAGAGTGAGAAACCTTAAAGCCCATGGTGAACAAAAATCATGTAGCTCATCATACCAGGCTCGAGGAGCTTGTTTAACATTGTAGATTGCTTTACGGAGCTTGCAAACATATCTAGGTCTAGTATCATTAGTAAACCTTGGTGGTTGTGCCATATATATAGCTTCCATTAGATGCCTATGAAGAAAAGCATTTTCACATCTAACTATCGCAAGGCCTAATCTTGAGAGACAGCAAGAGATAAAATCACATGAATTGTGGTATGTTTAGCTATAGGGGAAAAAGTCCCAATATAATCAATGCCAGGCCACTGAGTAAAACCCTAAGCAATAAGTATCGCCTTATATTTATTTAGAGAACCATCAAAATTTTGTTCTATATGAAAGATCCACTTTGAACCAACTAGATTTTGATTTTCTTATGGAGGAACAAGGATCCAAGTGCCTTGGTGCTGCAAGGCATTAAACTCCTCAGTCACGGCAGCTTTCCAATCTTGATCTTTAAGTGCTTGAGATATATTTTTTGGTTCTCATTTAAGAGAAATAGGGGAGTCTTTGGAGGCTTGGTGATTGGTTTTGAATAGCTTAGATTGAACAACAAGGCATAATTTTTTAATCGGCTTGGTGATCTTTTTGGCACGAGTGATCATAGGATGAAAGTTGCAAATTGGTTGAGAGGTGACAAAGAGAGGTAAGGAACATTCAGCTGATGACATATTGGCCTCAGATGCGCTAGGAGGTAAAGATTTTAGTGCCAAAATAGCTACAGGAGATGAGCAAACAGGTAAAGAAACAGAATCAATAGAAGAAATTATACCTGAACTTTGAATTGGAGGGCTAAAAAGCTCTAGGGAAATGGTGATATTGCCATGTGACACCACATAGGAAGAGAGACCTGTAGAAGACAAATTACAAGCAGCCAACTATAGAGAAGTAGAAGATGGGGTTAGGACAACAAAGTGGGGTATCCAATCAAGAAGAACATCCTCACTAGGAGAAGACACAATAGAGGGTAAGGTGGTAAAAAGAAAAATATGCTCAACAAAGTCCACATGATGAGAAAGATAAATTTTAGAATAAGACGGGTCAAAGCAATAATAGGCATTTGGTTTGTGAAATAACCAAGAAAGACACAGGGTATGGATCGAGGCTCAAGTTTGTTGTAGGTATACAGACATAACCAAGGGTAACAAAGATTGGAGAATCACCAAAAATTCAGAAGTAATAGAGAATCATGATTGAGCAAAGGTGTGGGCATTCTATTTATGAGATATGTAGCAATTTGAAAAGCAAATAACCAAAAAGACAATGGAAGTCTAGCATTACATAACAATGTAATCCTAGTTTCGACAATATGCCGATGACAATGTTTAGCTATGCCATTATGTTTTGGATTATAGGTGAGATATGACATGTGAGGAAAGGAAATTATTTAAATGAATAAACTCCCCTCCATTATCAAAATACAATGACATAATTTTCTTTTTGAAAAATTTCTCAACGAGGTTCTTAAATCTTGGAAATATTTGAGAAACTTCTGACTTCTTTTTCATGGAATATAACCAAATATATTTAGTAAAATGGTCGACAAATATCAAATAATATTGATAGCCATCAATGGAAGAAATGGGTGCAAGGTCCCAAACATCAGAATATATCATCTTTAGAGGATAGGAGGATTTTATTAAAGCGATAGCAAATGGTGTTTTTTTTTTTTTCATTTTGTTGCACTTTCCAGAATTATAGAAGAATTTAGAAGTAGACTTGGACGTAATATTCAAAAAACCCAAAATTTGGCGGAGGACTAGAGAAAATAGATAACTAAGATGTTTGTGCCATCTAGCAATTGAAGAGAGTTGAGCCATGTAGGATGATGGAGTGGAGTTTGTAGAGAAGGAAGTGGTTTGGAGTGTTGGCCACTCATAAACGCCATCTTTAGGTTTTCCTATGACTAGAGGTGCCCCCGTGCAATAATCCTTCACAACAAAAGAGAAAGGTGAGAATTCAACAGAGATATTATTTGCAAAACATAATCGATAAACAGACACCAAATTCTTTTTCATTTCAAGCACACAAAGAACATTGATCAAAGATAAAAAAGGGTGAGAAAAAGGTAAAGTTGTGGAACCACAATATGCCACATGTAAGTTTTTACCATCACCAATCATCACATCATCTCCCTCATACTCAGAGTAAAGAGATAAATTCTGAAGATCACTAATAATATGATGAGAGGTACCTGAATCAAGCAACCAATTGGGAGTAACCGTTATCCCAAAGAAAGCAAAATTTACATTTGGCTAAGATGCACCAGAGTAAGTTGTGGTAGAACGAGAGGAAGAAATAGAAAACACCATCAACCAAGGGAAAACAGCCTGCAATTTTCTACATTGCTTAATAACATTACTTGGTTTGTCATACAGCTGATAGATCACCTAATTTCCTTGTTGATTGGTGGAACAGTTGTTACTAGTGTTGGCCTAAATATTTTGAGTAGTGGAAAGAGATTGGCCTTGGTTGAAAGCATTATTATTGTTCCTACTGTTGCGAGAATAGGTGGAATTATGGTAAGCAACAATTTCACAGTGTGTGGCAAAGCCAAAGATGAATTGTTATGAAGAAGATATGTCTCATAGTCACATAATTTCTCGTGAAGTTCATCAAAGGTGATCGATGACTCTCGAGAGTGAAGAGAGTAACATATCCCTCTGTATTCATATGGCAATCCATGAATCACATGTAAGGTGACCTCATCCATAGTTATAGCAGCACCAGCCGTGTTGAGTGTAGTAATCAATTACTTAATATGTTGGAGATAAGAGGACATAGATAGTGTACCTTTTTTTGCTTGTGCAAGTGATTACTTTAGATCAAAAGTCTGGCATGAGATGGTCTTGCATATGTATTATGTAAGGTGGTCTATACATCAAAGCAGGTTTCAGTAGAAAGAACCAGCTAGACATCCTCAATATAAAGTGATGCAACTAATGCACTACGAATTAATTGATCTTGATGATTCCAGAATTCAAAAGCCACTTGTTGTAGCGTTGGTGATTGCTGACGTAACTCGTGAATCCATAGCCAATAAGAAAAAACACCATTGTGTATACCAGCTTTGATAGTTTGATGGCGAGAGCTTGATGGGTGCTTAAGCAGCAGCACTGATAGAGAGAAGTTGTGATTAAGGGGTGAGAGTGTTTGAAGAGGTAAGGGGGATCGGTAAAGTTGTTGTAATAGTTGCTGTTTTTTGAAAAAACTGGGAATCAAAAGTTTGTGATGGAAGAGAAGGAACAGATAGAGAGGGCAAAGTTATAGAGCTTGGGTTGGTTTAGTTCACCACTAATGGAGAAATGGTAAAATTTTTAGTAGTTGTCAATGAAGAGAGAGGTGGGACAACATTGCTAGTTTCCATAGGTAGGGCAGAGTTGGTAAGGGAGGTCTCTTTCATATAAGGAAAAAATATCAACAGCGGTAAAAATAAAAAAGAGACCAAGGTCGTTAGGCAGTGGCTTTGGATACCATGAAAGAGTTTGGGCCAAAAGTATATTATTATTGATGTCACAACATTGTATATATACAAGAGAAACTAACTAACGGAAAGGAAATATTACAGCAAACAAGAACAAAAGGAAAGCAAATCAGTTTACATATCAATGGGATACAGATTATAAAGAATGAGAGATAGAGAGCATGAGATAAGGAATTCTCCTAATAGCAAAAAGGTCTGTTCACCTAGTTCTTCCTTTCATCGTGGCAAATAGCAATGCGTGATTTTGACCATGAGCTATTGTAGGCACCGTTTAAAAAATCAGACTGGGTCGGACGGTCGGACTTGTTGAACCATCAATCACCTTATGAATTGATCTGGTTTTGAGTAAAATAATAAAGAAAATCATCTAAATCAGCAATCAGTTCACAATTTATGAAAATTGGACCGATTATTTTTTTTCTTTTTTTTTTAATTTTTGGCATATAATTAACACATTTTTTATTTTTAGGACCTAATGTAAACCTCCAAAACTAAAATACATCCTAAAAACGTAAAAACTTAAAGCATTCAAACAGATCTACAAAATAAAACCCCAAATCAAATCTAATATTCTAATTTTTTGATCCGGCTAGAAGATAGAAACATTTAGTCTCTTATCCAATCTATGTGCTCTTTCAAGAAATTCTAATTTATGGAGTTGAACAATATAATTTAGATTTTTTATATTTTATGTTTAGTATCCTATTAACTTTTAAATAATATGTAAAATATACAATATATATTATATAATTATGATATCATAATTTAATTATGGTTGAATTATAATTTGACTAATAATTGAGTTAATGAATCATAAATCCATAAATTTTTTAAATAAACAATCTAATTTTTAGAATAGTACTGATTGTAGGTTGCCAGTACCAAGAACTAGTTTGTGCGCTTTTTTCGTATTGCAAATGCATCTTTCTCATCATTTCGCGTATCTGATCGTGTCAGAGCTAAATCAATCGTGTTTGACATTGCAGACTAAATTATAAAAATATTGTAAAAAAAATTAACATTTATAAAACTACCGT
>JACGDI010005499.1:1595323-1620330 GCA_014898725.1 Jacaranda copaia | reverse complement strand
ATCGAAGCGTACCAAACAAGCTGTCATTATGGCAGTTGTACGGATTTCCGTGCAAGTTCGCCTATAAATAGGAGAGGAAATCTTTTCATTCTTACTTTTGCGTTTCTGTGTATCAGAGAGTTTTCAGCCATTGTAGAAGAATTTGCAGCCTACTTCCTGCGTATTTCCTGCTTCTAGATTAACACCGTAAGTGTTTGCGCTCTTTGTATTACTTTTCTTCATTATTTTGTCGAAGCATGTCTAGTAGTACAAACTCGGGTAGCCGTAGTTCTGAAAGAATGACCCGTAGGAGTGAGGATGACGAGACTGAGAGTACTGCCCCCTCTAGTTCTTCCCGGAGTGAAACTAGTAGTTCCGATAGGGACACCACCCGTGAAGAATCTAGGGTAGTAATCGAGGAAGAAGCCCGGCCTTCGAATATGCCAGTAAGCCGGGGTCGACTTTTTATCCCAGATCATTACACTGAAATCCGTTCCAAAATAATGAATGCGAATTTGGTGAGGATTAGGGGGACTTACCATATTCTCGATGAGTTCAAAATGGTCGCACCGGGTTCTGAGGGTAGGATGCATCGACCTCCCCGGGGGTATATAGCAGTGTTCGAGGAGGGATTGAAGTGTAGTTTAAGGTTTTCCTTAGCACAGCTCATAATCGACCTGCTGATAGGATTAGGAGTCTGTATCACCCAACTCTTACCCAACTGCTTCGCCACCCTCATAACCCAAGCCTTACATTACAAGCTCATAAGTCCTATTGATTCTATGTTCATCATAACCTACATTAGTGGAGCGGGCAATGAAAAGCAAACCTATGAGAGGCATGAACGAGTGCTCAGTCCGAGGGGGTGCATTTGAGTCTAGGTTACTCACTCGACTAGGTGGTGAGACTTTGCACGCACACACGGGATATTACACACTTGTGATAGACTTTGTGCATGAGTTGAATCATTAGTTGTGTGCCTTGTTGATATTTGATCATTGTCCAACACGTTTTGTAACTTCTGAGATGTATGGGACAAATTGTGCTAGATGTGAGCCTGGCTATGGGATGTTTGTTGTGTTGTAGAGTCTTTTGTTTGATGTTTTCTTTCTGTTTTTTGCTAGAGGACTAGCAAAAATGTGAGTTTGGGGGTATGATAACTCTTAAAAAGAAAGCTATTTTGCCTCGTTTTGTATGGTATATTTGCTAGTTTCATAGCATTTACATAGAGAAATCACTTGTTTATACATTTCCTGTATTTGGTGTCTTTGTGCAAGTATTATGTGCTTTTAGATTGTTTACATTATTTTTTATGTTATCGTTCGTTTTTATCTCTTTTGTTCATCATTGTTGTAGGTCTGGAGCTTCGGGTTTTGTTCTGAACCCTCTAGTTCTACACATGATTTAAATGAAAATCGCAATACACTGCTTTGTAGAAATACAATTATCACTTTCTTTTGGATTGTTTGGAAGTTGTGACTGTCTTCTGTATTTGCTTCCCACTTTGTTAGTTGATCCCAGAAATACTGTTTTAATGACCTAATGAATATCTGACCTCTTCATGCACATTTCCCAGTGTTCTATGAATATAGATCTCTAGCGCATACTATGCACTATTTGATCTGTCCTTGCATAAAGCCATAAAGGCAACCCCTAGTGCTCTTTGCTGTTGTAGACTGGTAAAACAAAAGTATTTTTGAGAGCTGGTCAGATGGCAGAGCTGGATGCTCATTGGACTGGGGTTTTAGGAAGATTAGCAAGCTTTATCCAGAGGAAAATTAGTTTTTATATGCCTTGAAAAGTTTCACATTATTGTGTTGGCAAGCAATACTCATTCAACCAGTGTGCAAAGGTAATTGAATTTATTGGATATGTTTCTATGCTGACAGAAGTATTGCTTACCACATTAATCAAGATGTTGCTTGTTGATTTTTTTTTTTTTTTTCTCCTCTCTCTCTCTATCTCTCTCTCCCCACAGGAGAACTTACTGGGCATGTTTATGAAAGCATGCCGACAAAAGCTTCTTGTCTCATGACTCACAAAGATTGCAGGCGCGTATCTTGATAGGAAGGCATGCAAAAAATTGTGTTCATCTCCTGTTTCAATTTAGATAGGGATGTGCGAGATGGATTCTGAGCTTCATTTTAGAAGACGACAAGAGCAGCAATTGTGATCCAGGTGTACTGTTAGCTCTCGATAAATTACCTCAAAAGATCAAGTTGTCTCTTTCATTTTTGGTTTATCAGGAAGCTCAAATATTTACTTTTCAATAAAAACTTTGATAGGCTTACTTGAGCTGCTGCAGTGTCATTGCAGCCAACCGCTTCAGAATATATGAAGCTGATAAAAGCGAAATCACCACACAATATGCATGGAGGCCAAGAGTTGCTTGTAAATAAATTGAAATTGGTACCCTCTCGCCCCTCCCTATGTGCTTCTTCTCCAACATCCATAAAACACAGTGTGTTTATGTGTTCTTATTACTGAGAAGTATAAACCTTTTCAACTTATACATTCTATATTGTTAATAATGTTGAGGATGACGGGCATAGAATCTACTTGAATGGATTGAAGTGGTTGGAAATCCACCAGTTTACACTAGACTGACAACTGTGCTTAGCAAATGTAAACATATGCACGACAAAAACACCTTAAATGACCAGGCATTTCTGTTTAATATTTATTGCCAAATGGATGGATACACAAAATCTGGTTCGCTTCTGAGTGGGACATGGACTACATTGAGGTTAAACTGTTGTGCACTAGTTGTGTGTTGGCGATTAGGCAATGATATAGTAGCAAGTGAAATTAGCGTACATATGGAAACAGATATATACATCCGACCTCTGGTATCAGTTCGGAACAACACAGACTTTACTCTAAATTTATGCCTCAAGTTCAAGCTGCAAATGGGGACACAAAGTCAATAACTAGCGAGAGAGAGGAGGCTCAGTATGATGGAAGTGAATCTGCAAAAGAGGAGCTATTCGAATCTCAGGAATGCTATACTATTGGTTGGCTGTCATATACTAACTTTGGCTGTCAATAAGCAGAAAATTTTGTTTCATACTGTTAAAATATAAAAGAAACAAATAGAATCATATCTCCTTTTCGCATCGACTTGTAGATGATAATTAAGTTCTCAGGAGCAGATCCCTATTAATCTTTTGCTTTGTGAGTATCAGATAGACAAATATCCCTTTTGAAGAAATGATATCCAAATAGGCCATAGAAGGAGGTTTCCTTTTCTGATCTCAAGAATGCAACGTCAACTATTGACTATATTTGTCGCTTACAGGGAGAATCTGGAGTTCACTTGCTGTTAGGCCGGAAATGGGTAGATGAAGGGTATGAAGATAATTCTTCTGTCAATACAACTTGTGGATGGGTTTATGCTCCTGACTTTGAAAGTTTTAAGTGGCCAGAATCTTGCAATTCATTGAAATATGTAAACCATGCAAGGCAAAAGGGGTGGATAAGGAGAAGCAAACACAAATAGCTGAGAATTTTAAGTGAAGGTTATATGATGTGTCTGCATTGAATTTCAAATTTCTGTTATCTACGCATCTCTAGATCAATCTGGAGGAGAGCAGTTGGGTCTGTTAAATATCTTTCTCCTCTTGTGGATATGGTAAGTAGCATAAATATTTGCATCTTGTTGTATGTAGGGATTATGCTCATCTTGATTTGTTGATCTCTAGGATTTTTTCTTACTAATGCTGATGGCAATTGCATGCAACTCTATGTATCTTCAAGTTCTAAAAATGAGTAACGCTCAGCTGCACTTTAGGAAATCTCATCTCTCATCTCTCATCTCTCATCTCTCATCTCTCATCTCTTGTCTCTCATCTCATACCTCAAATCTTATATCTCATACCCAATCTTAGCTCTCATATCCTATCTCATCTCATTTCTCATTATCATATCACATTGCATCTCGTCCCTCATCTCCTCATACCACATCTCATCATCATCTCATTCCATTTTAGGTACTATTTCTTTGTATTTTCTATTTACTTTTAATATTTGTGTTTGTTGATCATTTTCGGATCAATTTACTTTCAGACTAATGCTTTTTCTCTTCTTCTTGCATTTATGACCCTGGAGATTACATTTTTTTTTCTTACCTCTAACTTCATAACTATAATGTCCACAGAGTGGTATAAGGAGCAGCAGGAGCAGCAGTGGAGGGACTTCTTTCAACAAGGTGTCTGTTTATGAAATCAGTGAAACCTATCCTTTTCCTTTGGTAACACGAAATTCTTTTCCAAAATTATTGTATATATAGTACTGTCTATATAAGCAGGTAGATTGTGTGCAGTTCTTGCAGCCGGCGTTCTAGAATTTAACCTTTTCATGAGAAAATTTGACTTTTCATCATCTCCTCAAGCTAAATTCAATGAGATTGTAGGAAGAGTTCTCCAGGTGGTTTACTTGTTTTGTTTCTTTCCTTCAGTCGGCCACCATGTTTTATGTTTTAATTTCTTTGTTCTTGCTTATCTTCGACTTTGTCATATGAACCAACCATGTCTTCTTGTCCTTCAACTCTTCTGTGTTCTCATTTCTCTAGCTTGTTTTCTATAAAATATCACTGTGCTGTTACTTCAGCTCTCGTTGGACCTCTCTTTCTTTTCTTGTTTGTGATGATGATGATGATGATGAAATCACTTATATTGGCATTTTTTATTTTTTTTTTATGTTTATTTCTTTCTTGAATTTACTTTTAATAGAAAGTCTGTTGTTTCTATTGCAATGCTCTCCATTTTATTTTCATTTTCAAATCATAAGCTGAAGTTGTTTTTATTTGTTGTCGGTCTTTTCGCATTCCTTTGAAATTGTATGATTGGGTATTTTCTTTTTAGCCTTTTTGGAAGAGCATAATGCCGTTGTTATGCAACTGTTGCGCAAATGGTAAGTGGCTTCCATGAGCGTGAAGATATTGGTTGCATTTGAATTTTTTTTTATTCAGAATTTATATTGCTTGGTTTCATTTTGAAATTTTACCATTCTAAATTTATAACATTGGGTAATTATTTAAATCCATTTTTCCTAAGTTCGGTTTTGAAATAAATTTTCAATTGTATACCTCCACTTATTACATATTCTTAATGTATTTATTTCGTATTATATTCATTTTTCATCTTCAAAGGCATGAAAAATTATTCTTAATAAATTATTGAATGATATAAATTTTTTAAATATGAAATATATATATATATATATATCAATCATATGTAAAAAAAAAAAGGTGTCTTATCTATTTGGTAGTAAATAAAACTATCTTTTTGTTTAGATAAATTTTTAATATTTTGATAAAAATATGTAATTTAGGCATAAAAATCAAGTTTAATATTTTTGTTTAATGAAATTTTCCTATTTTAATTTTACATTTATTGGATATTCTTAAGACATTCACTTCGTATATATTCAGTTTTCGTCATACAAAACAAGGGCATGCAAAATTATTGATGTATCTATGTACGTATAAAATAATTATTGAACATGAAAAATTACTTTACTCTTTGAAATAGTTTGGTTAGTTATCAACTATATTGTTTAGATAATTGTAAAATTTTTTGATAAAAATATGTATTTAAATTAAAAATAAAAAATATATCATCTTTTTATGTATAAAAATCAAGTTCAACAATTGTTTAGAGATAAATCTTTAATTTTTTTTGACAAAAATGTGTTTTGATTTAAAAAAAAATCTAATTCTTGAGGTATAAAAATCAAGCTTAATATTTTTGTTTAGTTAAATTTTTCAATTTTAAGCCCACACACATTAGATATTTTCAATATGATTATTTCATATATTCTTTTTTCATAGTACAAAGGCATGAAAAATTATTTTTAATAATTAAATTATCAAATATATATAAATTTTTTAAAAAAGGTATCTCATTTGTTGGTAGAAAAATAAAATTATCTTTTATACACAAATGATATGAAAACAAATATATATTCCATTAATAAAATATAAACATGTCAAAACGCATCATGTTTCATATAAACATAAAACATTCCTTTTATAGCATTGGTCATGTGCCACAAATTTGTAAGAGTATCATACTATTAACATCACTGCGAATTTTGCAAAAAATGATATAGAGAAATGAACAAAATTAGGCATAGGGATAATTATTTAATGAACATATAAAAATAATTCAATAATGTATTTAGGTATAGAAATCAATTATTTTTGTTCAACTAAATTTTCTAATTTTAAGCCTACACTTATTGGATACTCTTAATATATATATATATATATATATATATATATATATTTCACATATACTCTTGATATATTTATTTCGCATATTCAATATTCATCATACAAAGGCATGGAAAATTATTTTAATAGGTAAAGTATGTAAAATTTTAAACATATATATAAATAAGTATGTATTCAACTAATTAAAATAAACAGGTCGATGTACACAATATTTTATATTAACATAAAATATTCTATTTATAGCAATATTCTCATGTTATTGATAAATTTTTTAAAAGTACTATATAGTTTATGAATTATTAATATAATTTAAAAAAATATGTTTAATATACTTCAAAGTATTATATAATTAATATCAATTGCTTTATTTAGATAAATTTTAAATTTTTTTGATAAAAATGTGTTTAAATTAAAAATAGAAATATCTAATTTTTTAGGTAGAAAAATCAAACTTGATATTTTTGCTTAATTAACTACCCAATTTTAAGCCCACACGTGTTATTGTCAATATATTTATTTCATATATTCATTTTTCAATATATAGAAGCATGAAAAATTATTTTAAATAGTTAAATTATCAAAGTATATAAATTTTTAAAATATGGAACATATTTAAAAAAAGGTATCTGTACCACCATGAGTGACAAACAAATAAATAGCAACAAAAGAACTTAAAATTTAAATTTTGGAAAAGATTAAAGGATTAAATTAATTAAAAAACGAGAGTAATTAATGAAAATCATAGATTAGGCCTTAATTAAATAAAATTTAAAGCATACGGGGGTCGGTGGGATTAAGAAAACTGGGCGGACTAGAAAATTAATCTTACTGGGCTTAATTGTCAAAAATTCAAAAGCTGATGGAGTCGATGTGTAAGAAACGAAAGTATGGGAGCTAAAATGAAACTCAAGGGTTATTTTGAAAGGTAGTTTAAAGATGTGGTGGTGGCTTTGTAAGCTGTGGAAAGTTATGGGGTGGCCAGTGCAATTAGGCGTAAATTGGTTTATATATATTTTAAGGGCGAAACTTTTTTCAAATTCTCAAAATCGTACCCAAGGCTCCCAACGTTCGGTTTAGCTTTGTTTCACTCCAAAACTAAAATCTAACTTGATAAACTTGTTCCAAACCTCACCACAATCACAACCATACCAAACTTTCTCAGAAATGACCAAAGGAAAGGGCTAATTGAGTGGCCGATGGTGATGGGTTATTGGTGTTAACTGGTTGAAGCTTCGAAATAGTTGGTGGGTTGTGATGAGCTCAACACAGGGAACATTTTAATAGCTCCCATTCAAAGTTTGGTGACCGGAGAAGGAAGAATTTAGGAGAAGAAGGTGTAGTAGCAGGTGGTGGCACACACACAGTTTTAGGCAAAATTCATCAGTGAAAATTTAGTCAGGGGTTTAATTGGGCTTGGCAAGGCACGCCTCTGGGTGGTGGTGGTTGAGCTCTGACAACCCTAAGCGCATCTAGATTGAAATTTCAACTTGAATTGGACTTAAACTTAGTCCAATTGGATAATTTTTGATTTTATCAAATTAATTTACCTTAAATTGATTTAAATTCATAGTTTGAGTGTGAAATTGGATCTTAACTTGAATTAAGAAAACCTGTGGGTAAGATTTTGATTTTTAGACCTTTAATTGTAAACTCAAGTGTTGACCTTAGGTTGGTAAGCACCTAAGCACACTAAATTAACTTAAATAGGCATTATTGGGAAAATTAAAGTTATGATACTTACTTAAGGAACTTAATTGTGGAAGTTAAGTGAACTAGCCATATTAATGCTAGGAGCTATAGTAACATTACTTATAGCTACTTAGAGGTGGCCTCGTCCTTGATGAGTCAACGGCTCATAAATAAAAGATACGAGAACCTTCTTAGGAAATGAAAATATGTTGTAATTTAATATAAGCAATGTGATACCATTAGAACTGATTTCTAATAATGCATCTAACGAAATTAGGTAAGGAGAGCACAGATATCACTAGTGACAAAGAGGGTGTCATCTAATAAGGACTATCAGGTGAGTTTATATTGATTTCCTTTACCAGGGAAAGAACATACATAGTGGTTAATATATCCTTGATGTTTGTTGCTTGCTCTTGAATGTGTTGAGATTCAATATTTGCTACTCATACACTTCGAGCTACTCTCTGATTTGGATGTTGAATTTTACAGTCTATTTAGACTATTTTCTAGTTTGAAATCCTTAAGCTGTTATTGCGCTAAATTCTCTTGATCTTGCTTGATATACTTTCTTTTCTTATATATATATATATATATATATATATTAGTAAATATGTCACTCTTGTTTAATTAATTCCTTGTTGGATACTACTGTTCATTTATGCTATGTCGACCTTCAAATTGTGCATTGCTCTTGATAATCTAGTTTTACTTTTCTTCTTCTTTACCTGTGATTCTTGAGCTATGTTTATTTCAATTTCTATCCATTTCAAACTGTCAAATTCCAAAACTAAATATCCTTCTCATACAAGTTCTAAAAAGTAAAATGTTTACAAAGTTTATCACACATTGCTCTCTCGGTTCTTGATTTACGTTATTTTATTTATATAGCGATTGTGTGTGAAAATTGAGAAAAATATTTGAGGTATGTTTGCATCATAGCCATGCCTGTTATCTAGAAATGAGTTTGATGTTGATTATTTGATTGCTGGTTATCATGGCGAAGTGACGTGTCATGTGAAATGCTGGTTTTTGAGATATGTACTGTCATAGCCTTTTAGGGTAAAGTGAAGTGTTATGTAAATGCTGTTGGATGTCTGTAATGCATTGGTTATTTAATATCCTTGGGGGTAAGGCTATAAACGAGCCGAGCTTGAGTCAAGGTTAGCAAAAATTCCAAGCTCAAACTCGGCTCGTCTTTAAACACACAAGCTCGAGCTCCAAATTTTAAGTTCAAGCTTGAGCTCATTGATAAATATCAAGCTCAAGCTCGGCTCGATGAGCTCATAAGATATCAAGCCCCAATTAAGCTTGAGTCAAACTCGAGCTCATCCAGCATCTTCCACAGTCAACGTGCAAGCTTGAGTTTGAGCACATCAAACTCATTCAGTTTAGTACTCATTATTTTCTATGAATCTCTTCAGAAATACTATTTATTGGTAAATCCAATAGTGGCATCAACTTTTCTAAAAGCCAACCAATTTTTTATAAATTTCGAATAAGATTATTTTTTTGACTTTTGAAGTTTGAATATTAAAATATAAAAATAAATTTGCTAAGATTATGATAAATTTTCATTTCATACTTGCATTTAATTTGAAAAACATGTAGTAATCATATATAATATATTATACAATGAAATTTTATTACATAATTATATATATTTATAAAATTATTTGAATTAGAAAATTTATATTTTTTCAAATATAGTATGCTATTTATTTATAATATTTTAAAATTATAAATTAGTATCTTATAAATTATTATTTATTGATAAGTAATATATCAGTGAATAATTGAATTATGTTTTGAAAATTACCTCAATATGTGGCACGTAATTTTTGAATTATTATTCTTATATATTATTTAATATATATTATTTAAAAAATATTAGGACTTGTGAGCCTGCTCGCGAGCTTTCAAGTCATTGTCTTAAAGTTCAAGCTTGGCTCAATTTTGACTCAAGCTCAAATAGTCTCAAGCTCGAGCTAAACGTTGCTAGATCGAGTTGGGCTAGCTCACGAGCTAGTTTGGCTTAACTTACACTCCTACTTAGGGCGGGCCCTAGGATTAGCTTTAGGAGATGAAATGGACGGAATAGATCGATGAGGATTGATCTCCAACTAATACCCGTTAAATGCATATGGCTTCATAGTCAGCTAGAGATAGGAGTGTAAAAGAATCAAACTCAACAAAAATTACAAGCTCCAGCTTGAGCCCAGAAAAATTGAGCTCGAGCTCAAGCTTGATAAGCCTACTTTCAAGGGCTTGAGCCAAAATACTAAGCTTGATGAGTCTACTTTCAAGGGCTCGAGCTTGAGCTATAACCAAACCAGCTCACGAGGCTTGTGAGTCGGCTTGACTCATCTTACACCCCTAGCTAAAAGTAGCTAGCTATAAGGGGGATGAGGCATTTAGCTAGCCATGTCTTTTATTTGTTAATTATCCGAGCCGATCACTTGGGATTGTAGGAATGAGAATTTTATGTTTTTGAAAGTAAAATGATAAGGCAGGAGAACCACCAATAGCTTATTTGTGAAAATATTTACTAAATGATGAATGTTTAATCTTGTTTGGCTATCAGTAGTTCTCTGTGCTTGAAAAGTATCTTGCATCTTTGTGAACACTTTGAGAATTCCACTTGTAACTTCATTAATCGTTTGTCATGGTTCTATGTGTTGTAATTTTTTTTTCATTATTAACTCCCTAAGTCCTTTGGACTTATAGTCTGTATTGTTTCATCCTGTTCTTTCTCCAAGATAAAGAGCCATAAAAGCCAGTAGGGATAGGCTTGACAGTACATAGTGTACATAATTTTGCCTGATGTTATAAACAATGTTAAAAGCTGCTGAGGAATCTTGTATCATAATATTTCTTAATAATATCTCTTTTGGTTGTAATAGTTCTATACAGGTGTGAGCTACTAGTAACTGATGCGTATGAAGGACTTTTCTCCTTCGGGATATTTGCATTTTTTTATGTATATCGAGTGGTAATTGTTAGAATGGTAGCGCTCCGATTGGGGGCACCCACCTCAAGTTTGGCGTGTTATAAAAGTAGTCTCAGAGCCTAGATTTACGAGGACCTAGGCCAACATTAGAACAAAGGAATTAGTTAGTCTAGTAAGAGTTAAGCCCAACAGTGGAGACTTATTGGTTGTAAGAACTTTTGGGTCGTATGTGCTAGTAAATACTTCTCTAGGCTGGGTGGTGTATTATGTTGCATTTATGTTTGAGAATGTTAGTGAAAATAATTGTGCCATGATATCTATTTCAGATAACATTAACAGGAAAAAAAATTGTATGTCTGCAAGATGACCAGCGACCTCAAGAACGGTAAAGAACTTATAGGAGAGGAGAAACAAGAAGAGAAAGACTATAAGCTTAGTGGGAAGGAGTTGAGACTCCTCGAGGTGTGTAGAAGTCAAGAAGCCCATATTTTTAAGTTGATGTGGGACTTAGAACGAAAAAATGTAGAGCTTTTTTGAAAGGAAAAAGTGATCGTGATGCGTGAAAATGAGATGATAAACTGCTAGGAGAAAAAGTCTCAAAGAAATTAACAATAGTGGAGAGCAAATTAGAAAAGCTGCGACATATAAAACTATATGTGGAGAACTCACAAGGGCATTTTGAACAAATACACCATAGGATGGTGGAACAATTCAGGGACGTGATGGTCAACCTTAGAAGTATGATAGTTTAGTTAATGGATGTCCCAGGAGACCTTGAATTTCAGAACTAAATATCCTTCTCATACAAGTTCTGAAAAGTAAAACGTTTGTAAAGTTTATCACACATCACTCTCTCATTTCCTGATTTATGTTATTTTATTTATTTGATGATTGTGTGTGAAAATTGAGAAATAGATTTGAGGTCTATTTGCGTCATAGCCATGACTATTATCTAGAAATGAGTCTGATGTTGATTATTTATTGCTGGTTATCATGGCGAAGTGATGTGTTATGTGAAATACTAGTTTTTGAGATATGTACCATCATAGCCTTTCAGACGAAGTGACATGTTATGTAAATGATGTTGGATGTCTATAATACATTGGTTATTTAATACCCTAGGGCTAGGGTTGGGCATTGGGAATAGCTTTAGGAGATGGACCAAGCGGAATGGATTGACGAGGATCGATCTCTGACCAATACCCCATTAAATTCATCTAGCTCCGTAGTCGACTAGAGCTAGCTAGCTATAGGGGGAATGAGGCATTTAGCTAGTCATGTCTTTCGTTTGTTAATTATCCAAGCCAATCACTCGAGAGTGGAGGAATAAGGATTTTATGTTTTCGAAAGTGGAGTGACCAAGTAGGAGAACCATCAACAACTTATTTGTGAAAATGTTTACTAAATCATGAATGTTTAATCTTGTTTCGCTATCAGCTTCTATGTTCGAAAAGTATATTGCATCTTTGTGAATACTTTGAGAATTCCACTTGTTACTTCATTAATCACTTGTCATGGTTCTATATGTTGTAATTACTTTTTTATTATTAACTAAGTCCTTTGGACTTATAGTTCGTATTGTTTCATTCTGTTCTTTCTCCCATACAAGAATCCATAGGAGCCACGCGAGGATAGACTCGACAGTACATAGTGTACATAATTTTTCCTGATGTAAATAAATAGCGTTAGAAGCTACTGAGGACTCTTATATCATAATATGTCTTGATGTATATCCCTTTTGATTGTAATATTTCTGTACAGGTGTGAACTACTAGAAACCGATGTGTATGAAGGACTTTTCTTCTTCGAGATGTTTGCATTTCTTTATGTATATCAAGTGGTAATTGTTAGAATGGTAGCACTTCGACTGGGTGCACCCACCTTGCATTTGGGGCATTACAGTATCTTTTCACAAGTAGAAAAATAAAATTATCTTTTATAAAAAAAATAAAAATGAGTATGTATATTCAACTAATAAAAATGAGCATGACAAAATGCATGATACTTCATATAAACATAAAATATTCCTTTTATAGCATTATGCCTATGCTATTCATGAATTTCTATAAGTATTAACTAGTTATTTACTACTTTGTTTAGATAATCTTAAACATTATGTTAAAAAGTAAAAATATTTAATTTTTTTACATGTAAAAATCAAGCTTAATACTTTTGTTTACTTAAATTTTCCAATTTTAAGCCAACACTTTATTTTATACTCTTAATATATTTATTTCATCTATTCAGTTTTTATTGTACAATGCATGAAAATTTATTTTAATACTTAAATTATATAATTTTTTTTTAAAAAGGCTATCTTGTTTATTGGTAGAGAAATAAAATTATTTTTCATGGAAAAATTAAATAAAAATAAGTATATATCCAACTAATAAAAATAAACGTGCCAAATACTCCCCTGCTACTCATGGATTTCTTGAAAGTACTATATTGTTGACATCCTTGCATTTCATTAATATAATTAAAAAAAATTAATACAATTAGGTACTATGTAATTGATATCAACTACATTACTTTATTTAGGTAAATCTTAAATTTTTTTGATAAAAATGTATTTAAATGAAAATTAAAAATATATAATTTTTCAGGTATAAAAATCATTTTGTTTTATTAAATTTTCCAAATTTAAGCCCACACTTAGTTGATATGCTTATTTCGTATACTCATTTTTTCAGCAAAGGCATGGAAAATTATATTTATGATGCTTCACGTAAACATAAAATATTCCTTTTATAGCATCATTCCTATTTCTCAAATTTCTATAAGTATTATATTATTAACATTATTGTCAATTTGTTTATTTCGTATATTCATCTTTCAACATACAAAGGCATGAAAAAATTATTTTAAATAGTTAAATTATCAAAGTATATTAACTTTTAAATCATGGAAATATATCAATTATTTTTAAAAAGGCATCATATTTATTGGTAGAAAAATCAAATTATCTTTTATAAATAAAATATAAAAGTAAGCATATATTCAATCAATAAAAATAAAGACGTCAAAATACATGATGCTTTATATACATAAAATATTCCCTTTATGGCATTATTCTGATGCTATTTACAAATTTCCAAATGTATTATATTATTAATATTATTGTCAATATGTTTATTTCGTATATCCATTTTCAACAAGCAAAGGCGAGAAATGTATTTTAAATAGTTATATTATCAAAGTATATAAATTTTCAGATATGGAATATATGTAAATTAATTATTTAAGAAAAAAAATCTTATTTATTGGTAGAAAAATAAAATTATCTTTTACAAAATAGTATAAAAATAAGTATATATTTAATTAATAAAAATAAACATGTCAAAATACATGATGTTTCATGTAAACATAAGATATTCATTTTACAGCATTATTCCTGTGTTATTCACGAATTTCTAAAAGCATTGTACTATTAATTATTCAAAAAATTGAAAAATATAATATAAAAAAATGCTGCAAAAAATTGTTTAGTGAAACACTAAAATTAAGCACATGGATAATTATTTAATGAAAATAATTATTTAATGGACATATAAAAAAATCAATAATGTATTAAAAATAATGTGATCATATCTATATAAATATGAAATAATTATTAAACATGAAAAATTAGTTTACTTTTTCTAAAATAACTTAATTAATTATCCACTACTTTGTTTAGATAATCTTAATTTTTTTTTGGATAAAAATATATATATTTAAGTTAAAAAATAAAACGTATCTAATTTTTTAGGTATCAAAATCTTTAATATTTTTAATTAATTAAAATTTTTCAATACACAGGACATTTTGTATAAACATAGAATATTCTATGGAAATATTCTTGTGCTATTCATGAATTTTTTAAAAGTCCTATATTGTTAACATCATTGCCAACTATTGATATAATTAAAAAAACTAATATAAGAAAATGTTGCAGAAAATGATAAAATTAAACATAGAAATAATTATTTAAAGATCATATAAAAAAATTCAATAATGTATTATTTCAACTGAAAAATAAAGTAATTGTCTATATAAATATAAAAAGAATTATTAAATATGAAAAATTACTTTACTTATTTTGAAATAATTCAATTAGTTACTACTTTGTTTAGATACATTTTAGATTTTTTTGATAAAAATATTTTTAAATTAAAAATAAAAATACCCATCATTTTGGTATAAAAATCAAGCTTAATATCTTTGTTTAATTAAATTCTCCAATTTTAAGACCATACTTGCTAGATATTCTCAATGTGCTTATTCATTTTTCATCATACAAAGGCGTGAAAAATTATTTTTGATAACTAAATTATCAAAGTATAAGTTTTTAAAATATAGAATATATATAAACTATTTAAAAAATTGTATGCTATTTATTGATAGAAAAGTAAAATTGTCTTTTATGGAAAAATAATATAAAAACGTATCTATTTCACTTGTAAAAATAAACATGTCAACACACATGATGTTTCATATAAACATAAAATATTCTTTTTACAACATTATCCATGTGCTATTCATGAATTTCTAAAAGTATTATATTATTAATGTTATTGTGAATTATTAAAAATTAAAAAATTTAATACAAAAAATGTTGTAAAAAAATTATATATTGAAATGAATAAAATTAAGCATAGGAATAACTATTTAATGAACATATAAAAATAAATCAATAATGTATTACTTCAACTGAAAAAGTAAAGTGGTTATCTATATAAATATAAAAAAATTATTAAATATGAGAATTTACTTTACTTTTTTTGAAATAAGTTCGTTATCAGATAGATAATCTTAATTTTTTGTATAAAAACTTGTTTTTTAATTAAAAAATAAAATATCTAATTTTTTACATATAAAAATCAAGCTTAATATTTTTGTTTAATTATTTTTTTTCAATTGTAGGCCTACACTTATTGGATACTCTTAATATATTTATTTCATATATTCAGTTCTCATACAAGGGCATTTTTAGCAGTAAAAGTATAAAATTTTTAAAATATGAAATATAAATCAATTATGTAAAATAATATTTTATTTATTGGTACAAAATTATTTTTATAAAAATTATATAAAAATAAGTATATAGCCAACTAATAAAAATAGACATTTCAAAGTAGAGGATGTTTCTACAAACATAAAATATTCCGTTTATAGCAATATTCTGCTGCTATTCATAAATTTTTTAGAGTTACTATGCTAACGTCATTACGAATTATAAATATAATTATACAAATTTATTTAATATAATTAAAAGTACTAAAGAATTATTAGCAACGACTTTGTTTAGATAAATATTAAATTTTTCTGATAAAAATGTGTTTAAATTAACAATAAAAATATCTAATTATTAGGTAAAAAAAATCATGCTTAATTTTTGTCGTTTAACTAATTCTTTCAATTTTAAGCCCACACTTATTATTGTCACTATGTCTATTTCGTATATTCATTTTTCCACATACAAAGGCATGGAAAATTAGTTTTAATAGTTAAATCATCAAAGTACATAAATTTTAAAAATATAAAATATGTATCATTATTAAAAAAAAAGGTATCCTATTTATTGGTGGAAAAATAAAATTAACTTTTATAAAAAAATAAATATATATTCAACTAATAAAAATAAACATATCGAAATACACAATGTTTTGTATAAACAGAACTTTTGTAGCATTATTTATATGATATTCACGAAATTCTAAAAGTACTATCTTATTAACAGTATTGTCAATATGTTTATTTTGTATATTCATTTGTTATCATACATTATTCGGGCTAAAATATTTTTGCCCTTCTATAAAATTTGAAATGAGTTATCTACTTCCATGTGATATTCACGAAATTCTAATGCTATATTTATAAAATACATAACATATGCTACATAAATTTCATACAACCTAACATTTATAAAATTATATATACATACATATATATAAAATTATATACATATAAAAAATTATATAAATACATATATGTATAACAAATATATATAATTATTTATAATATATATTTATTTTTCTTTTGTTAAATCTAAAATTAAATAATTTTATATTTATGAAATATATAACATACCTATATAAATTAAATATTTTTTAATATTTATACAATTATATATACATATATATAAAACTAAATGTTTTCATATTTATAAAATACATAACATATTTATATAAATTAAATACTATTTATTATTTATAAAATTATATATGCATACACATATATAAAATTATATAAATACATTTGTGTATATAAAATTATTTATAACATATCTATATGCATATATATATAATATTTTTTTCTTTTGTTTAATCTAAAATTAAATAATTTTATAATTATAAAATATATAACATAATTATATAAATTAAATAATATTTAATATTTATAAATTTATATACATATACATATATATAACTATCAAAACTAAATAATTTCATATTCATAAAATATATAACATGTTTATATAAATAAAATACTATATAATAGTCATAAAAAATTATATACATGTATATATATAACATATTTATATACATACATATATATAATATAACTTACACCCCCATCCTCAAATACCCTAATCGGCTGCCATGACAAACTAGAAAGTGGCCAAAACTGACTATGTCTAGATCTAGCCAACTTCGGCAAATGGCCGCCACAGCCATCTAGCCATGGTGGCTGTTCTTTTTTTTTTTTTTTTTTTCCCTGCTTTGACCTTTTTTTTTTCTTCTATTTTTTAAATACACCATGGTCGCCGGTCGCCGGTCGTTGAAGACTGTGGCTGCCGATGGCCGTTGAAAGGATTTCGCCAGGTTTGTTTCGCATGGCAGCCATGACAGGCTGCCATGGCAACCAATGTGTGTATATAATATAATATGATATATATTATAATATATATGATATATAAATGTAATAATATCATTTTATATATTTTTTATAAATTTTTTTTCTTGCTGTTCATTTAAAAAAAATCCAACGAATTGACATAATAAGAACATAATAATCATTTTATATATAAAAAATCATAATAATTTACATAAAATAGCACATGCACTTTACTTATAGTTTCAAAGGATTTGTCATTGTATTTTTTAAAACACACGACAGTCGTTCCCTGCCAGCTGCTATATCACCATATTATTTGTACAGTGTAATTTGTATTCTCATTAATTAAATGATTCAAAACAGTACGAATCGACTTATGTCATATCGTTACATTGAATATTAAGTTATTAAATTGTTACATCATAGCATGTACTTTTAATATTTTATTGCGTAATATAAAATATAGTCACGTCCAATGATTAAATCTGGGAAGACGACCGCACGAGAATTAAGGAGTGCATATCACTACAATTCAAGAACAATCGAAATAGAGTGGACAAATAAAGAGCAAAAGTAAAACACCAGAAAAAATTTAGTAGGTTTCCGGCAGCTATACGCAACAGCTACGATCGATAATACAAGTTCAATTACATGGAGAGGCACGAAAATGTTGGCCCTCAACCAAAGAAGTTGGGATCGTAGCCATTGCTAGAGGTGGCAAGAATGTAATAAGCCACAATATGCCCAATGGAACCCCAAGCCAGGACATCAACGATGTTAAATCCAACGGGGTCATTAGATTTGAGAAGGCTAACGTACTCCTTGGCGCGCACATCGCCGGCTTCGAAGTGGGACACCCCGTTTTGCTCCGGCAATCCCTGTTTGGCCACGTTTTCCCTCTGGAAGTTGAAGAAGACGAACCTGCCGAGGAATAGAGAGAGGCCAGTGCTGAGGCTGATGACGAGTGACGGGTTGAGCTCCGCCTTGAAGGTGAGGCTGCTGAGGGGCTTCTTGGTGGTGAGGGGGCGGCAGAAGGCGGCGGAGGTGGGTCTGATGGAGTCGGTGGGCTTGTTGAGTGGCCTGAGACCTTGGAAGGTTGGCGTGGAGAACAAAGTGTTGGAGGTCATTGTGGTGGTGTTGGTGTTGGTTTAGAGGAGAGGAGGGGGATATTGGGGTGCCTTTTTAGAGTCGGTGGAAGTTGGATGTGGGATGTGTGGATTGATCAAAAGGATGAGGTATATAATTTGGGAGAGGAAAGAAATGGATTTTGTGAGGAGGGGAATCAGGGAGAAGGATTTTTGCATGGTGATGTGGCCTTGTTTAATTGGTTCCTTCTGGATCAGAGATTCGCGACATTGTTGATTGTTGGTGCGAGATTTGATTTTAATGTTTCGCGTCGAAAGGCTCGAGAAGGAGGATCCGTGGCGCAATGGTAGCGCGTCTGACTCCAGATCAGAAGGTTGCGTGTTCGATTCACGTCGGGTTCAAAACCTTGATCCTGATGGGTCGTAGTATATTTTTCATTTTATCCGCCTTATTTTTCTGTTTTACACTCCTTAATTTAGTGTAATGTTTTATTTTTCCTTTTCTTACCACTTACAGTAACACTATCTTTTTTAACAAGACAATAACGGACTTAAGATTTTAATTTTAATACAGATTTCTCCAAGTCAAAAAAATTTTAGTAGGTTAATACAACGTTTAGAAAGTAAGTCTTGTATTTTCAAAATAAGTACATAATTGAAATACCAAGCAGGGTCATACTTTAAACACACAATTATGAAAAGAAGAAGAGCAAGACAAAATCTAAATTATCAAATTCAACCATATGATATAAAAGGTAAATTATTATTTATCAGAGAAATTAATACATTTGAAATAATTCTTTTCAGACTTTTCCTAAAATTAAGAGTATTAAAATTTGAATATCCTATTTCACTGTCCATTTCAAATTTATAAACGTTCAAAATGGTGGAAATTATAAATTAATCTTTGCCTTTTTGTAGTTGATTACTCTACTAATGTAACAATTATGTGACTTGCACATAGATATGTGCTGGGTAAGATATTATTCAAACCAAAAAAAGACAAGAGGGGGGAAGAAAAGATAGATACAGTTTGTCCAAACCAAAGAGAACAGGTCAAGTAAAATATAGCCAATCTACAAAACTCGTGAATCTTGAATTAAATAGGACAATAAAGGTTGAAATATTACTATTTAAGCATTTCAGAATATTAGTTTCAATAGAGAAACATCCTCCCACTAAATATCCAAATCAAACCCAAAAATAAATTCAATAGGCTAAAACCAAATCCACATGCCCAATGTACCTTAAATTGCATAAGAGGTTTTCTCTTTTTCCTTTTTTTTTTTATTTATACATACATGCCAAAATCTATTAAATTCAAACCTCCCACCTCACACTTTACATATGAGATTTACTTCACTCCCTCATAAGCCACTAAGCTTAAATTGCATAAGAGTTAAAACATAAGATCCTATTAATTGAATATTTTAAAATATGGAGCCAATAGGTCTTTAGTTTAGTAAGGTAGATAAGAATATAAGATCTTATTGTGGTGGCATTCTGCAGTATAGAGCGTGAACAGGAGAGTAATACCCTCTCCCATCAACAGACCATTTCCTCAGTTTTCAAATTAATCATGAAATAAATTCACATACAACTTCAGATATCCAGATGGATTCCCAGTAGGACACAAATCAAAACCTCAACCAAACTACAAAGGTCCTGGAGAACACCTAGCTCAACTTATGCTAAAATGCCTGAGCAGGACTCATCCCTGTACACCCTCTACCTTTCAACATCTTGTAACACTCCGACAAGCAACTAAACTAAGCGATGAATAAAGCTTCATTGCACAACATCACAGCTATACACAACTTGGGTCATCTGTTGAAGACTGGAAAACAGGTTGTACGCTCCCGCTGTTTCATGAGAAAGGAGGCATGTGAACACACTTATGCTGCTGCAGATAACAAGACCACCTTAGATAATACTGTCAAGATATGAGTACTCCCTGTGTCTGCCGAACTCAAGAAGGCTGCCATATGTACGGTCCCACACTCCGATGAAAAGGGACTCTGTATCAGGACTAAATGACATGCCAGATATCTCACCAAAGAAATCAATTTCCTGCTCCTTCTGATACCCACTTTCAACAGCAAAAACATGGACAAAATCTGCAGGCTCAGCCATAGCCATGAATCTGCCATCCAATGTATAGCGGATGGAGCGAATGGCACCAAGGTTTCCCTTCAACGCAGTCACTGACTTGGAAAGATTCCGGATATCCCAGATTCGGCAAGTTTTATCCTGGTTTCCGGTAGCAAAAGTTAAGCCATCAGGGCGCCACGCAGATGCAAATGAGTAGTCCAAGTGGCCATGCAAAGATGCAATTGCCTGCAAAGTGAAAGTTAAAACTCAGCGCCACCTGCTTATCGTATAATGCTCTTCTTATGTGTCTGATTATGGTGCAAGGAAAAAGTCACCTACCTTCCCACTTGTAGAATCCACCAATATACCTTCTGGATCATCTCCAACAATTATGAGGAGCTTACCATCAGGACTTAGAGAAGTATGCTGCAACCATGACCAGTGAAATCATGTCAACAACAAGATGTAAATGAGTTGAGCTCCTCAAAACTTCTTCTCAATCTTAAGCTTTGCTTTTAACAAATTTAGCTCAAAAGAGCTCATCAAGTTTGTAAAGTGAGTGAGAGCTTAATCAAAATATTGAGCATGACTTCCGATTATTTTCAGTCAAACCTATCGTACTCGAGCTAGAGAAAAATTATTTATACTACTTGAATTAATCTGAACAATTATTTAAAAACAATTACTGTATTATTATGATGATGATGATGAAAATGATGATGATGCAAGGAAATTATCTTAAATCATCATGATGTTTATTATATTATAAATTACACAATAATATCAATTTATAATTATCATCAGTATTATTATCATTAAGAAAAATAATGATGGCAACAATATCATTATATCAAAGTTAGAGTACAATTAAAAATATAAATAAATTAAAAAAATCAAAAAGGTTTTCAAGAGTCCAAGACAGCTCATAAGCTTTCGAACACTCAAATTTGACTCAAGCTCGACTCATGAAGGAGCTCAATCTCGAGTACAAAATTGAAATTCTGACAAATTCACATACGAAAGGTTGCACCCCTATTGAGCACAATAATTACAAGTCATGCTTAGGGAATGCTCTGCAACATTGCTGATAATTTCTTATCTTGTGGCGCTACTCTCATTAGCTTCTTAAAATTCCTAAGAGATTGTTTCATCATACAGGCACTTTGCCATCGTTTAGTTCAATTGCAAACAGTAACCAAAATTCCATATAGCAACCATATAATTCAAACTAGCCAATTTATAACCTCCCCCACCCCCTGGAATGTATGTTCCTACGTGCATGTAAATATGTATTTTGATAAAGAATAAATATCATTATACTTATTTGTGCAGATATAAACATAGGGATGGGTAGACTCACATTAACCGGCCAAGGAAAGCGAAAATGGTTAGACTGTTGAAATTTTTCCATATCAAAGTCTCTGACTCCACTATCATTATTTGAAGCTACAAAATGCACTGCACCACTGGAAGAGAGAAAGGCACTTTCAGGATCAGCCACACAAACAAAAACTTGGGAGGAGGAGGGGAGGGGTAGAACATAACATCCACATATGTACAAAGAAAAGGCAGATACCTTCTAGCCATATATATCTCAACTGCATTAGTAATGGCGTTATCATCATAGGTTGTCCGTGTGCAGTAAGAAACTCCAGGCCTATCTAAATACTGCAATCAAACAGGTTGAACTCAATGGTTCAGTAAAGGGCTATTGAAAGCAAAATTTTGTGTTAAAAAATAGCCAAAGAGCAAATCAGAAATTACAGCCTACTACCAAGCTGAAGAACAAAATTCTTCAAATCATTATATCAACTTTTCTCAGGCTACTTATCATCAACTAGTAACTCACAATAAAACAGAAGGATTTGCCTAATTCAATATTCATCCAAAATCATCTATTTTTATCATTTTTGATAGATGGAAGTGTATTTGACCAAATCCAACCAGACAAACCCTTAGCATAACATGGCCAATCGAATGCAATGCAAGAGCCGTTAAATAGATTCAGCATAGCCTGCCAAACAGATTGAAGATATCAACATATTGCATGCCATGTCCAGTAACATAAATCAAGAGCAGTTGCAAAGATTAGCAAATTATTCCAAATAAATCCAAGAACTACTTGACTAAGCAAAGAATAAATGAAGACCAAGAACAAAGGCACTCTTCATAATGGATAAGGCCAAAGTAAAGAAGTTTTACAACACTGCTATATAGGCTGGAAAGAATAAGTAGCATATACCTTGCAGATAAGTTCTCCCTGAAATCCTCCTGCAACTAGCAACTTATCTTTCACCGCAAGTGTGCTGACCTGGGTCTGTGTAAATCCTTCCAACAAGCTTCCAGGGTGTTTCTGCATTGGATAAAACAAGATAATATAAACTGGAACGTCAGTTACAGACCAAATATGGGGAGATCTATAGAACAATGTTATTTGTATGTATTTATGTCTGCGCATTTGTGTGTGTGTGTGAGAAAGAGAGAGAGAGAGCCAACATCGAAATCACGGACCTCACATGGTGCTACATGTCCTGATACATTAAGAACTTCAGACTTGGTGCATGTTAACGCTGACCAATGCATAACTGAGAAATGCGACATGAGGTAAACATCATGCTTTGATGAAGCCCATACCAAATTTCTCAACTGCATCAAAAGCAGTGAATTCATGGGTCAGCTATGCAATAGTAACAAAAGAAAGAAAAATATATATTTACAGGCAAATACATATCCAGCCTAAGAGCATAATGTAGGAGAAATATAAGCCCCCAACTTCCACAAAAACTAACTGTTTATCTAACCTTTTTTTCTAAGACACAGTGACCCATCTGTTAACCAAGTAATGGTAAACATTCCTCGTCTTTTCTCTGGGTGCATACCATTCTTACAGTTGACTCAAGTCAGATAAAAGAGATATGTCAAAGCATGATATAACTAAATATACATAACCAATTTAAGAATAGAACAGAACATATTGCACATTATTCTAGTAGAACTTCAGCAAATCTACTTAAACACCACTAAATGATACAGCTCATGGGCCCATGCTAAAAACTACCGTCTACAACAGATGTGGAAGAGAGCTACCTTTTTTTTACAATTCAAGCAACTCTATACATAAGTCATCACTAATCTTACTCACGATGCTGAATCAAAATCCTCCATGTCTCATTCATGTTCTACTTACCAGAACAGAATGATAAAAATTAGCTCCAATGTAATTGAAAGGCAGATTGAAACTATAAATAAAATGAAAGGAACAAACCCAAGAGACTCAGATAATGTTCAGTCATAAAATTAATTATAAGATGAATCAAAGAAAACTATAGCCACACTGAGCATCCACTCTCTCAAACAAATCAAATGCACTCATCATTGTAGCCCAAGTCATGAATTAATCATGCAATAGTGCCACAAGGGAGATGGAGAGATTTCTTCGAGCGGTTAAAATCCAATCCACGACATCCAAGTTAACCAAAAATACAAGTTAAGAGCAATTTCACGAATATAAGCCATTGCATCAACCTGAAAATGTAGAATTGTCGATTTCACAGATCTTGAATTTCGTCTAAATGCATAGTACAAGGCTCCTTTATCAGTGTTCTTGCATTCCTATTTGCAAGAGGAGAGGGCACATAAGTTAGTAGATATAAGAAAATAAAGATTAAGGCAGAATCAATGGGGAAAACAAAGAGGGGACCAACTAGTACAACAAAATAAGCAACCCACCTTTTCTGATCCCACTCCAGATTGAGGAATATTTTCATAATTCTTGTACTGTTCTAGTCTAGTCTGCCTATACTTCTCTCTTGTTATGCTGAGCCTCTCCCAGGGAATCCCTTGAATATCTCTGCCCTTCCTAGCTTCAGCTGCTGTGGTGTCTTGCATTCTATTATTCTATAAAGTGTAGGAAAGGGGAGAATTACCAACATTGATAAAGTCTGAACATTGTCAACCCCTGTTTGTTTGATGGAGAAAATCTTCTAAATTGGGAACATGATATCCAAAAATCTAATAACCAACAATCTAATTCCAGCAAAGTGTTCAGCCTAGACAATTCATTTGAACAAAGTAATATAAGAAATATCATTTTTGGTGTTCAGTTGGTTTGTGAAAAATAGTAAGAGAATCAATAGTTGGTTGTCAAAATGCCATTACT
>JACGDI010005499.1:1579836-1595298 GCA_014898725.1 Jacaranda copaia | reverse complement strand
AAAAAAAAAAAACAAAAATCTCTCTCTCACAATTGCTTATTCTAAATAACATTTCTCATATTTACTTTGCTTTACTCATTAGTAAATATTTATTTAAAAATTACTCCGTAACCTAATTAATTAGTAGGTATACTAATAGTAACAGCTAATAATTATACATTTCATGTCAAAACCGGCTTTCATTATTTAATATAACAATTAAATTTAATTAATTTCCTTTAATGAAAACATAATCACCTATAACAATAAATTTAAATATAAACCTTTATTAAAACATTTATGATGATTAATAAGTATTAACATGTTAGTATCTTAATAATATATTAACTAAAAATATGAACTTGTCAGGTACAGGTACATTATGCTATTATTAATAAATAAAAATAAATGCTATCATCAGCAATTGTTATTTTAATTAAATAGTTAATTGTCAACAACAACACCAATATATATTATATCTGAAGTTTTTATAAAAAGATATCTATATAATTATGTGTGAATTTGATAAAATACAAATACTATGTACATATTTATACACACACACATAAATTCATATATCATATGAAATATTATATAATATATACATTCATTAAGAGTAGGAATGTCCTCTAGAATATTAGTCTGTGATTATCAAGGAAACTAATGGCATAATTTGTGATTACTATATTTTGAAGGTGAATATCCAACTTCGAGAAATCACACTACTTAAATTCATTCAACATCCCAAACAAAAGATTTTATTTGTGACTATCAAATCCCAAAGTTAGATAACTTTCCCAAATAAAAAAACTGGTCTTAGAATAATCTAGTAAGAAAGAACGGTTCAATTAGATAACACAAAGATCAACATGGCTACACAAGGTCAAGTTCACATGCATTAATTATGAACATACCATGTAGTCGTATTCATCCATATCAGAATCTGAGCCACCAGCATCTCTGCCATGGAACTCATCATCCATAGCATCATCCACATCTTCCATTTCATATTCCTCTTCCATGTCATCAGCTTCGTTTCCTGGCTGATGGGACATGATCTATCGAGAAAGAGACATGCATGAAAACTAATGAGCAACTCAAATTCTAGTAACAACAATTTTTTATCATTTAGGAACAGCCACCAAAAGTTCCGTACAAGTATACTCAAGAGGGCAACGTATTCACAATTGACAATACGCCATGAACCACAAAGTTGAAAAGCGCTAGCAAGAGAGGATGCGTTTCTGCATACATACATCCAAACCAATTTGCAATACTATCAAGTAACAACCTCCTCTCCTATCTGATAGATAGGGGACTGACGAGAAACTATGACAAGCTCCGAGTTCAAAAGGCACATATACGAGATAACATCACTATTTTATTAGACCAAAACAAATCATAAGCATCAATCCAAAACCTTACATCATTTTATATCACGGCCACATAAATTGCAGCAGAACATGTGAAAATACAATAATACACAGCAGTCCAAGCATACTGATTTTGAGACGTAAGATTAGGTGGAGGGTGGGCACACCCACATTGAGTGCCCCAATATCCTCCACCAACCACATTACTAGGCATGTCTATCTCGTGATTCTTGTAATACAGAAACATAAAGTTGACCTCCAAAATCAATACCACGCAATATGCTTTACATATTTTTATTCGGTCTGCCATATGGAATGTGTAGCAAAATGCATGAAACTGATTGCAGGATGAACTTAAAAAATAGCAAAACAGGATAGGTAACTCCCAGAATACATAAATCAATCCAAACAAAGAAAACATAACCCAGTTTATAGTAAAAAGATAAACAAATCTTGCCAATCTGGAAACAAAACCATTTGAACTAAGCTGTAGTTCATATTTATCACACACAAAGTGCATGAACTGAGATTCCCAACATAAACAAATCGCACAAAGTATTGCAAAACAAAGTTCAATCATTTCTCAGATTGATGTAGCATGGACAAACACTCTTATCAGCAATTCAGGATTTCCATGATCACTGCCAAGGCGCCAATTGCAACGAGCAAGACACTTAAGTCCATCAGAACAAATTATCAGAAAAATACAAAAAGCTACCATTTCTAACTAATGCGTTATAGTTGCGATCTTCATAGGCTAATCTGGATTTATTCATATAGATATGCGACACTCATTTCAATATCTCAGTTTGAACAAACAATTCAAAACCCAAGTGGGATTCAAGGAAATGAACCAGGTGGCTTGCCAGCTAAAATTGCCAGGGACCATATAATGAAGTCAACACCCTACTAAGATAAATGCATTCTTGCAGCTTTATTTCTTTTCCCTTATTTTTCTGAAATGTCTAGCTGTGTTATTTACTAATCAGAACAAGAGAATGCAATCAAGACAACTATTTTATCAAGCTAGATAAAATAGCCAAGTGCTACAATTTATTGAAATCATCCAAATCATATTTCAGCTTTCAGGAGAATTCGTGCAAGCCATAGAAAAGATTTTCTGAGACATACAATAATTGCAATAACAAAAACAAAATCACAATAAATTAAAAGAAAATTACTGGATTCCACTACTAACTAAAGAAGCGAAAAATCATACTTCAAGTTTCTGGGGATGAAAACAAGAGCAGCAACAAGGACAATGACGAACAACTAATAAAAGCCTAACAGGCCATATTAGTCATCATATAATTTAACAAACACAAAAAGCAACAAGGTTCGAGATTTCTGCACAGTATACCCTACTGCAATTCACAAAGTTCCCTCACGAACTCACTCACAGGAAATTCAAATAAAAATTCCCACCCACCTCTCACAGTACAAGAGCACGTGTTAAAACATATAAACCCTAGAATTTCAAACAGAATAAACAGAAAGCAATTACACCACGGTAAGAATGCTCATACACGAACATGCATAGAAACCAAATCCTTGACTTAATGAAGAAAGTGAGCGAGATTCTGACCTTCCCAAAAACGTAAAAGGGATTAGAAGAACGAGAATCACAAAGCTCCTCCAATTATTGTTGAGAGGTTTAATGAGACCTAAATTCGATTGATTAATTATTTAATAGACGAAATTTTCAGATAAGCGGATCGCGATAGGCCTCGATGAGAGATAGAGGTAGACAGACGTATATATATTATCTATCAATCTTTTATCCACTGGTTATCAGCGAGCTTCCAAACTACGGAGTGAATGAAAAGGACTGAAATTTTTTGGCCTTAATATATTGGTCGGTCGAGTTATTGCCCTTGATGATTGGGATAATCTCCAATTTGGACATCATGAATTTCCCTGTATGTTTGCTATATTAGCATTATGTTTGGTTCATAGATTTTGGTGAGAAAAAAATATGTATATTAAAAAAAATATCTTTAATTGTTCAATTGATAAAGAAAATATTAAGGATTAATTTGTTTCGAATAATATGATTATAAATAATATATAAATAATTAAATATATTTTTAGTCTATTAAAATAAAATAATATAATTTCACATTTGATTGGTAAAATTAACTAAAAAATAAATTAAAATAAAATATATAATTTTACAATATAACATTTTATTATTTATTTTAATAAATTTTTTACATACTAATCAAGAATAATTTGATTTTTTGAATCTCATCAAATCCAAAGAAAATGTATCAACCTTCTCCCCTCTTAATACATATTCAAATTTAATATATGGTTAATGATTTATTAAAAACCCTATATCAAGGCAAACAAACCATAAATTAAAAGTGATCATACATCTATCAAGTATAATCAATCGAAACAAACAAACCCAAAGGAAAATTTAAGAAAATATAATATATTTAAGAAAAATGAATTTTTTTCATATTAAAGTAATCTCTCTTGTTCTCCTACACTTTCTTCACTCCTCTTTTCCTCATTCTTTTTTTCATTGTTTTCTTTGACAACTAAACAAATTTAAAATTTTATATTTCTTTGCTTTTTTTTTCTTTTTCTTAATATTTTTCTTTTTTATCAAAATTCTTAAACCAACCATCGTGTAGGGGTACAAAAAAGAAACCTAAAAAGTAAAAGAAGAATAGAATTTCCCAGGGAAATTCTTCCTTTTCCTAGTATTAGTTTTAGGGGCACTTATTATAAAGTATCAAAAGCACTTTTCAAATTTATACTTAGTCCCTATTTGAATTTTTATATAATGAACTCACTAGTTTTATTAAAATTTTAAAAATCACTCTCTATTCACTTAATTTGATAAAAATACCTTTTAAATATAATATTTTTCACTTATTTTCTTTACTTTCTCTCTATCCACACAACCAAACACCCTTTATCTCCATTCCCAAACACTAACATACATTCATCTTTTATTACCGAAAATTAAAAAAAAAAAGTCGCAAAAGCAAACAGAGCTCGACACTACGAACGAAGAACCAAAAGGTGCAACTGCCATCAGCACGACCACAGCATTTTCACCTTCTCAATTTATTTTCTCCATTTCTTATCAAGTAATTCTCTCCATTATGTATTTTCTTCTTAATCAGCAAAAAGAATATTTGCCAGAGATGTGGGTATGAAGAAAGAGATGTATTTTGAAGAACTTTGGATTGTATCATTTGTATTGGAATTGTAGTAGTATATAATTTATTTATATAAAGTACATTTTACAAAAAATTATAGTACAAAACATCCAACCCTTTAGTAAATTTTACAAGAAATTATGGTATATAATCTGTTTATCTAAAGTATATTTTACAAGCAATTGTAATACAAACATTCAACCATTCAGTAAATATTATTTGAAAGTGGCAATATATAACTTGTTTATTTAAAGTACATTTTGCAAGCAATTATAGTACAAAACATTCAACTTTTTAGTACATTTTACAAGAAATTGTAATATATAGTTTGCTTATCTAAAGTATATTTTTCAAGCAATTTTAATATAAAATATTCAACATTTTAGTACACATTACTATAAGTGGTAGTATATAATTTGTTTATTTAAAGTATATTTTACAAGCAATTATAGTACAAAACATTCAACTTTTCTACAAACATTATTTTAAAGTAGTAGTATACAATCTGTTTATGTAAAGTACATTTTACAAGCAACTATAATACAAAATATTCATCCTTTCAGTACACATTATCTAAAAGTGATAGCATATAATTTGTTTATTTAAAGTATATTTTTCAGGCAATTGTAGTATAAAATATTCAATCTTTCAATGTACATTACTACAAGTGGTAGTATACAATCTATTTATGTAAAGTACATTTTATAAGAAATTGAAGTACAAAATATTCAATCTTTCTGTACACATTATTATAAGTAAGAGTATATAATCTATTTATAATAAGTACATTTTACAATTAATTGTAGTACAAAATAGTCAACTTTTTAATACACATTACTATAAGTTATATTGTATAATATATTTATCACAAGTACATTTTACAAGTAGTTGCAATACAAAACATTCAATCTTTCAATATACATTAATATAAGTGAGACTAGGGTGTTCATTCAGTACAAACCAAACCGAACTGAATCAAAATTTTAGTTAACCAAAATTTCAGTACACCAAAATATCGTACCAAATACCAAATCGAACTATTTGGCTCGATTTGTCTAAAATTGAATTTTTTTCTCGATTTGGTTTTGTTAAAAATCGAAATATGGAATTTTCAAATTTTAATATTAATTTATATATATTAATGTATATTAATTAACAATACATATTATTAATATATATACTAATATAATATATATTAGTATATTAATATAATATATATTATTAGTATATTAATATAATATATATTATTAATATATACTAATATAATAATATAATATTGATATGGGATAGCCCAATAGGCCCTTTTACAAATCAGACAGCTCACGAGGCCCAACGTGAAATGGTATAATCCAGTAGGCCCAACAGGCCCAAGATCAGAGGATTCAACCCACTAAGCCCTGAGGTAAGTCACTTTGATCGACCAGTATCGACCCCATATAAAAAGCCCCGTGGTCGACCTGTATCGACCTAAGGGCCTCTTCCAAAGTCTTGTGATGATAGCCCAGTGGCAAAGTCAGGCTGGTCGACTAATATCGACCCCATATGGTAAGTCGCGCGGTCGACCCGTATCGACCTGCAGGCCACTTTCGAACTCATCATCTAAGTTTGGTCGACATAAATCGACCCCTAGTTGCAGATTGGACAAATTGAACCTTTAAGCAATGATTACACGTGGTGGCAGATGTGACTACTGCATATGGATGTAACCGCTCCCACCAACCCTGACAACCTTGCCAACAACTCTGGCAGAGGCGCGCTCCCACTGATGGTACTACCCAGGAAAACAGGAGATCGCGCCACGTGGCCCAGCCCCGAGATCTGGACATAAATGACTATCCTACCCTGATTATGAGGAAAGCCCAAGTGTACCTGACGAGGGCACTTGGGTAAATTCACACCACTATCAGATTATAAATCAAACTAGCACCACCACACTCAAGGTATTGCAAATTCACTGTTTACTATATACTCTCTAAACACTCTCCATCTCCCCGGAAACCTGATTTGAGCGTCGGAGTGCCTTAGCCGGGGCACCTCGGCTAGTTTACGTTTGTTCTTGTTGCAGATCTCAGGCCCAATATCATCCAAATCCACCGGAATTCCAGACCATCAAGCTCTTTGCAGCATCAAATATATATTAGTATATTAATATAATATATATTATTAATATATATACTAATATAATATATATTGTTAATTAATATTATATTAATGTATAACTCAAATTTACAAGGAAAAAATGGACAATGAGAAAAGGAAAGAAGCTTCATTAATTCTTGGGAAGGCTTCAAAAAAAATTAAAATGCATAAAGGAAAATTGTTCAAGGCAGATTTGTTAAAAAAAGTTCTTAATATGGTCCAAGAATAACTCAAAGACCAATTTGTTGAAGAAGAAGATAATGAAGCTTCTAGTGATTTAAGTGATATTGTCTCCATGGCTACATCCTCTAAATGAAGGATAGGAAAAAATCAATTTGATTGCTTGGCTAGTGAATCACTGGACCCATAAGATGATATTCCTTCAACATAGAATATTGATAAAATCCTGGCCTCTCTCGGACAAGGAGGAAATAATTAAGTTTTTCAATCATGTTATAAGACAAAAAACAGTAATAAATTGTTTACACCTTTTCCTATTTATATTTTTTACTGTTTTGATTCAAAAAATTTGAAATCCGCACAGAGTTTTGCTTTTACTGTTCAGATTCAAAATGTTTGAAATCCACATAGTATTTTCTTTTCTCTTTAAATAGGTCAAATTTTCTTTAGAAGGATAGGCTTTTGCTTTGTAACATTTTAGCTCTATTTTTTCGTCACTCTGTAATTATCATGTATTCTTTGTATATTTTCTGTAAGCTATAAGGAAAAGGAAGCTGATTAAAGCTTTTATTTCCCTAGTATTCCTTTAAGGTTTGTTTTATTTTATTTTTAAATTATTTATTTTCCCTTTATCCTAGCCTAATGATAGGCTAAAAAGTTATGTGTTAAACAAACATGGGTTAGATATTTCCTATATTATTATGGTCATATTAGTTAAGGACTATGCTGAAGGTTTTAGATCTCTAAATGAGTTATTCGAACAGGTTCTGAGGTTTAACGACACTCCACTTATGTTTGATTCTGGATTACCCCTTATTTGCCCTTGTTAGCCGAGTTGGCGTTTGTGGGCTTTTGGGTATTAAATTAGATTTATTTGGTGGGCTTGTTAAATTCAGGTAAATGATATCCCAATTCCGTGAATTTGTTTGAGATCCAATCCCTCCTTTATAAGATGCTGCCCCCTTATAGTTTGGATCACAAATAAAAGAAGGACTTGATTGCACGAAACCATAAAGTTTAGAGGGTTAATATGAGCAATTTAAAAGTTGAAGGACTTCAAAATAATTAAAATGGACCTAATTGCCCTAAAAAAGAAATATTGGGGGCAAAAATGAAAAATTGAACTTCCAGGACGAAAATAAAAGCTCTGGGGTCAAATTGAAAGGCGGTTATTATTTTTGGGGTTGAATTGAAAGGGCTAAAAATATGCTTCTATATATAAGATTGAGGACAGGATTTTCTCAAATTCTCAAAAATGACCTGAGAGCTTCCAAGCCGGTGAATCGTCAAAAAATAACCATGAAACTTGAAACTAAAACTATGGTTGGCTTTCTCTAGCTGAGAGGAGCACAACTTTACCAACCTTGACAAAAAAAACTAGTGAAATGGTCGGAACAAGGAGGCCGACACCGATAGGAGGTGGGTGTGGTGGTTTTGAGCTTTTTGGCGATAAGTTCCAAGTGGACTGGTGTAGGTCTTAGTCGGAATTTCACGGGTAAGCATTTGGTGATGCTAATTTTGGGTTTTAACGGGTGGTGGCAGAGGGCCAAGTAGGGTTTGTCGTGGCTTCAACCAGCTAATTGACTGGCTTATTGTGGTTGGAATAGGAAATTATTTTGGGGGTTTTACTCTTAGAGTCGAGACGTATCTAGTGGTGGGGTTGGTTTAGTTTTCGACAGCGATGCGTGGTGGTAGTCTCTAGGTAGTTTGCTTAAAATTCAATTTCGAACTCGTCTAAGCTATTCTCAGCTAATGACTAGATTCTGTTCGACCCAGTTTGGGTAATTTTCAATAATCAAAACTTAATTCGATTAATTTGTTAAATGTAACTAGATTTTTGGATCGAAGTCTAGTTATGACATGAACCGAGACCATTAAACTATAGCTTAGCCCAAGTTATGGATTAATCTTATTAAATCAAAATTATTATATTATAGTTTAACTCAGATCGATGATTTAATTTTACAAGTGTTGTGCTAAGAATTAATTATAAGATTCAAACTTGGTAAATTAAAAAATATGACTTTATATTTGTATTCATGGGCCTAGTAACATAATATGTTATAAACTTAAGAGGATTATATCCAAATCCAAGTTTTAAGTTATGTAAATGTTAGGATGAAAATAAATTATCATATTGTTGTTGAGACCTTCGGTAAGATTTTAGCAACCAATTTACCGACATATTAAGTTGAGGAATATGATAGGTAATTGTCTTGCATTTCTGTATGACATAGAATTTGAGAATTATAATTGAACAGTTAGAATAATTGAGGAACTTGAGGAGAATATCTTAATGTATTAAGAATTATGATTTAGGTAATCGGTGTTGGGTTTAGATTATTTACTTTGAACTTTAAATCAATTGGGAAGCAAGGTTATGAACTGTTTAAACATCTAAGAATTATTAGGACTATGTCAGAATATCTTTAAGTTGATAAAAATGTTCGTTATATTTACAGTTAAGGATCAAAAGATTGATAGAATGATAACTCAAAGTTATCTTATGACAGTTCTTGGGCTGAATAGAAAGCCAAGACTTGAGTGACCATGAGTAGGAATTCCTCTACATTTATTAAGTGAGTTTATACTCAATAGTATGAATTTTTTTACTGGAAAAAGAATATAGATACTTGTTACTATATTTTGTTCATTTACTTTCTTTCGATCTCTATGTTAAAAATAGTACTCTACATCGCCCTTCTATATTGAGTGCTTATGTTGCCTTTGATTGACATTACTTTATCTTAAATTTACGATTGTGTTGAGGAAGCTGAAAATGATTTCGAAATATATATGCTTTTTCGCCATGTCTTCTTGGAAAGCAACCTAGTGTTAAGTCAGTTTTATAATAACTTGGTGACTTAATTTGTGCTGTGAAATGCTGTTGAGCACTGATCATTGGTTACTGATACTGAACTGATTATTGATATCCTTGGGGGTGGGCCTTGGGATCGATATTGAAAGACGATTGGGCAGTGTAGACTGATGGTGGCTAGTCTTCAATCGATACCCTATTCTGGTTATCCTGTCTCCTAACCGATTGGAGATAACTATCTACAAACAGGATAAGGCATGTAGCTGACCATGTCATATGTATGTGTATATTCGAGCCGATCACTCGAGCTGGAGGAATAAAGGTTTTTGTATTTTTGAAAGTGGAGAGACAAAGTAGGAGAACTACCAACAGCATGTTTTATAAAGGTATTATAGATTTCATCTTTAGTGTTATTTAATCTTATCTTTTATTCCTTGCCTGTATCCTCTATTCAAATTCTCAGCTCAATGCTTATGTTTTGAAACCTCAATGAAAGATAGTGAATTTGGTAAAATCTCATCACTGGTATAGGATGATGATGGGATGGATCATCTTTAAAGTTTGAATAAAACCTTCTCTCACAATTTCTGAAAATATTTGTATTTCTACTTACCTCTACTATTTGTAAAATTGTCACCTTATTTTTATGGCTAAGTTATCTCACTAAGTCATTCGAACTTACGTTGTTTTGTTGTTTCTTTCGTTCTTTACCCTAGATAGAATAATGCAATGAAGATAGATTGACACAGGCAACACATAAGGTAATGAGGATGATAGAAGTGCTAAGTGCCATTCAGGATATTTCGATTCAGAACTTGACACCCAATAAATGTTGTTGTAGAAGTTAATTACTTTGAAAATTTTGAGGAATGTATTTTCTATTATGGTATAAGTGGTGGTATAAGGTAGATATCACCTCGATAGGAAGCAAGCTCCTCCTGGCTAAGGCGTTACAATATTAATCCATATATATTAATGTATATTATATTAATTATATATATTAATTAATAATTCAGTGATACGGTTTGGTTCAGTTCGGTTCGATTCAGTTAACCGATACAAAAAATCATAACCGAATTGAATACGGAATTTACAAACAAAAAAAATTGCTGAATCAAAATTTTTAGTTCGATATTTAGTACAATCCGAAAACTGTGAACACCCCTAAGTGGGAGTGTATAATTAATCTATTTATGTAAAGTACATTTTACAAATAATTGTAATACAAAATTTTCAATATTTTAGTACACATTAGTATAAGAAGTATTATATATGTAAGGTACATTTTATAAACAATTGTAGTACAAAATATTTAACCTTTTAGTACACATTACTATAAGTAATAATATATAATTTATTTATGTAAAGTACATTTTATAAAGAATTGTAGCACAAAATGTTCAACTTTTAATACACATTATTATAAGTGGTAGTATATAATCTATTTATATAAAGTACATTTTACAAACAATTATAGTACACAATAGATGCAGTTCAATTTATATACTTGATTTTTTGCATATTGTATTTCATCTCGTTACAACTTTAATGGCGTTAATTTTTTAATTGCACAAAGTATACTTCAAAACAACCCCATATATACTTTATTTGTTCAATTTTTGTACTTGATTTTTTATATATTGTACTTCACCTCACCACAATTTTAATGAAAATAATTTTTCAATTGCCCAAAGTGTACTTCAAAATAACCCTATGTATACTTTTTTTGTTCGATTATTGTACTTGATTTTCCTCATAATTGTATTTAACCTCACTACAACTATTATATATTAGTTTTTCAATTTTACAAATTGTATTTCTAAACAACCATATATATACTTCATTTGTTAGATTCATGTATTTGATTTCTTGAATATTATACTTCACCTTGCTACAATTTTAATGAAACTAATTCTTCAATTGCACAATGTGTACTTCAAAATAAATCAATAGGAAAAAATATTTTTTTCGTCTCCGACTTTCAATTTTTCCTCTATGTTACGCAATTTCAAATTTAGTCCTATAAGTTAAAAAAAATTGCATATTTAGTCTGAAACTTGCCAAAATTTTATAAAATGACCGAAAATGCTGATATGGCATGCTGGAATTTGTTGGATTTGGGAATTTTTGCTTAGTAGGTAAATTTTCAGCTGACATGGCCTTTTTTTGTCTTGTTGGAAGAAGCTTTGCTTATTTGGACTTTTGTTAGCAATATTATTGTTAATGTATTATCAATAATAATATTATTAATAATATTAATAATATTAGATAATAATATTGTCATGATCATTGATAATAGTAACATTATTATTCTTATGATTAATTATGTTAATAATAATAAAATTAATTTAATACTTCTTAGCATTATGTATTATTATTAGTAATATTATAATAATATTGATAATACTGCATATTAAGAATATAATTAAATTATTATTAATATAATCTTTATTATTATTATTACTAATCATATAATTAATATTATTAATTATAATAGCAACACTATTAATGATAGTAAAAAATTATTAAATATTAATAATAAAAATAATAATAAGATTAATATTAGAATCAAATATATATACATATATACAAATTTAAACATATATTTATATTAATAAATGCGATTATAAATATATAATATTTAATATGCATATGGTGCTTAGAAGCTTGGTCGGGTGCTTAGAAGCAAGGTGGCCACCTAATTTGACCAGGCAACCACCGAAGGGTTGGGGGGGAGGTAGGGGTTGGGCAGGCAATTTTTTTTTTCTTCTCTTTCCTTTTTTTTTTAAGTTTTAGTTTAGTTATTTCTTTTTCTTTATTATATATAATTTAAAGGAATATATATATATATATATATATCAATTGCCAAGTAAGCAATAAAATAAAATAAAATAAGCCAACTAATTTTAAACATGTCAACTATTTTTTTGCTAACATAGCAAGAAAAACCCATGTAGATGCCAACTCATCCAAATCCCCAATTTCAACACTTTTTAGCATGCCACATTAGCATTTCTGGCGATTTTATGAAATTCCAGCAACTTTCGGACTAAATTTACAAATATTTTGTAACTTATAGGACTAAATTGAAATTGCATAACATATAGGATAAAATTGAAAGTTGAAAAATTTTATAAGACGAAAAAATTATTTTTTCCTAATCCAATATATACTTCATTTGTTCAGTATTTGTATTTAATTTTTCATATATTGTACTAAACCCCATTGCAACTATTATAAACTAACTAGCAAATATACAAAGTGTATTCCAAAATTACCACATCAATACTTGATTTGTTATATTTATGTACTTGATTTCTAATATATTACACTTAACCTCATTACAACTTTAATGGAACTAATTCTTCATTTCTACAAAATGTACTTCAAAATAACACCATATGTACTTTGTTTGTTCTATTTTGTACTTGATTTCCAACATATTTAATGCATCAAAATATTTTGACCCCATTCAGGATTTCACGTTCTCCAATATAGTATGAAAATATTAGAGGGAGCAACGAGAGCAGATCTCATTATGTGTTGTCATTGCTGCAATCAAATATAGAAAAATTAGTATTTACTTCTATTTATGGTAATGTGTATTGAAAGATGGAATATTTTGTACTACAATTACTTGTAAAATGTATGTTAGATAAATAGATTATATACTGCCATTTATAATAATGTGCACTAAAAGGTTGAATATTTTGTACTACAATTGTTTATAAAATATACTTTAGATAAACATATTATAGACTACCACTTATAATAATGTTTACTGAAAGTTTGAATATTTTGTACTACGATTACTTCTAAAATGTATTTCAGATACACAAATTATATACTACCACTTGGAGATAATGTGTACTGAATTTTTAAATATTTTTTACTACAGTTGCTTTTAACATATACTTCAAATACACATATTATATACTACAATTTTTGATAATGTGTACTGCAAGTTTGAATATTTTGTACTGTAGTTGCTTCTAAAATGTACTTCAGATACACTAATTATATACTACATTTTCAGATAATGTGTACTGCAAGTTTAAATATTTTATACTACGGTTGCTGTAAAATGTACTTCCATTACACATATTATATACTACATTTTTAATAATATGTACTGCAAGTTTGAATATTTTGTACTACAGTTGCTTCTAAAATATACTTCACACAAACAAATTATATATTATTATTTTTAGATAATTTCAAGGTATAATTTCATGTATAAGAAGTATGAACCCTAAGTGATGCTGCTATAAGCTTGAAGGTCCAATACTCCGATGGACTTGAGTGTTATTGGGCTTGAGATCTGCGATCAAGAACACACGTGAACTAGCCGAGATGCCCCCAGCTAAGGCACTCTGACGCTTAAGTTAGTTTAGGTGGAGCAGAATATATGGAGAGTATGCAGTGAACAGTGTAAATGGCATTACCTTGAGTGCGATTGGACCTGCTGTATTTATAGTTTTATATGGGCATAACTTTACCCAAATACCCTTATCATGTGTGATCATTCTTTCCCCCTGTCAGGGGGTTGAAAGTCATTTCATGTTTAGAATCTGGTACAGTACCAGGTGGCTAAATCTCCAGTATTTCTGGATAATCATGTCAGAAGGGGCACGTGTCTGTCAAAGTTGTTGGCAGGGCTGTCAAAATTATTGGCAACAGTTATACCAGCTGCCACATGTCATCGACGTGGAGATGTTCAACCTGCCAGATAAGTGAATAGAGGATGATTTAGTGGTTGATTTGTGTCGACCAGAGATAATAGCTCGCAGGCGTGGCTTGATCTTGAAGTCGATGCGGGTCGACTGCGGATGCTACCACATGGAGTCGATACAGGTCGACCATGAGTGCTGTCACAAGAGATAGATTTAAGTCGACCAGGCATTTGTTATTTGGGCCTCGTGGGCTTTAGTATTTAGAATTGGGCCTATTGGGCTATCCCATACATGAGTCCCCCCAACTCCCGGTCTTGATCGAGCCTGTCGATGAGAAGGAGCAGGAAGTTTACATTCAAATATGCCAGGTAATAAATTCAACCCAGATTTTTGAATTATCAATCAGGGTTCTGAGGCGGTTACTTTTCATTTAATGCGACTATTACTGTGCGGAATATGAAACGTGCAGGAACAGGATACAAAGCATGCAGGAACAAGATACGAAGCATATTGAAACAGGCTATCAATATAGTAGTTATACGGATTCCTGTGCACGTTCACTTATAAATAGGGGGATAAACCCATTCATTCACACTTTTGCAGTATGTGTATCAGATAGTGTCCATCCATTGTTGAAGAACTTCTCGCTTCATACTTCCTGCTTCAAAACTAACACTGTAAGTGTCTATTACATTTGTGTTATTTTCTGCCATTACTTTGCAGAAACATGTCTGTTAATAGTGATTCTGGTAGCATTAGGTCTGAGAATATGGCTCTAAGAATGGTAGTGAGACTCAGGGCATTGCCCAATCTAGTTCCTCTGGAAGTGAAAACAGTAGTTCCCATAGGGAAATCAATCTTGAAGAGGCTAGAATAGTATCGAAGGGAGAAGCTGGGCCCTCTTATGTGCCTGTTAGCCGGGGTCGACTGTTTAACCCAGATCACTATACGGAAATTCCCTTCAAAATAAGCAATGCAGATTTAGTGAGAATTAGGGCAGCTTACCACATCCCTATTGAGTTTGAGATGGTTGCTCCTGGGTCCCAGGGTAGGATGCATCAACCTCCCCAGGGGTTCATAACTGTGTTCAAGGAGGGGTTGAAGTGTGGTTTGAGGTTTCCCCT
>JACGDI010005499.1:1549428-1578607 GCA_014898725.1 Jacaranda copaia | reverse complement strand
GAGCAGAATATATGGAGAGTATGCAGTGAATAGTATAAATGGCATTACCTTGAGTGCGATTGGGCCAGCTGTATTTATAGTTTTATGTGGGCATAACTTTACCCAAATACCCTTATCAGGTGTGATCGTTCTTTCCCCCTGCCAGGGGGTTGAAAGTCATTTCATGTTCAGAATCTGGTACAATACCAGGTGGCTAAATCTTCAGTTTTCCCGGATAATCATGCCAGAAGGAGCATGTGTCTGTCAAAGTTGTTAACAGGGCTGTCAGAGTTGTTGGCAGCAGTTATACCAGCTGCCACGTGTCATCGACGTAGAGATATTCAACCTGCCAAATAAGCGAATAGAGGATGATTCGGTAGTTGATCCGTGTTGACCAGAGACAATAGCTCGCAGGCGTGGCTTGATCCTAAAGTCGATGCGAGTCGACTGCGGATGCTGCCACGTGGAGTCGATACAAGTCGACCATAAGTGCTGTTACAAGAGATCGATTTAAGTCGACCAGGCACTTATTATTTGGGCCTCGTGGGCTTTATTATTTAGAATTGGACCTTTTGGGCTTATTGAGCTATCCCATATCACTAAGGAAGTGAAGTATAGCTTTCACGCCTTTTAAGTACAAATAAGAGATTTTTAAAAATTACAAAAAAAATCATATATATAACAAATGGGTTCAAGGTTTTAATAACTAAAAAAGAGTCCAAACAAACAAATATGAGAAAATCTAAAAGAGTTCAAACAAAAAAATATAAGAAAATCTATCTGCAAAATTTATAAAACTGAAAAATATGCACATTTGAAAGAAAGCAAAGTCCACAAAATTAGTAGTAGAAAACATACTTTTCTAAACTATGTTCTCTTCCTTTTGTTTTTCACTCATTAGTGTTCTTGGTTGTTCCATTTTCGCACAGTTGTAGAGAAGTAGGGTCTTTTTTTTTTCCTTATTGCATTGATTTCGTTTTTCCTTTTCCATTCTCTCATTTGTTCGTGCTCTTTTGTTGGCAGACGAGAGGCCCTTTTTCATGCCTTTTTGCTCTATAGAGGAGAAGATAGTTTCCAAACAAAAAAAAAAAAAAGTGCTTTTGAAGAAAAGTTGTCATTTGATAGAGTGGGGAGAAAAAACAATGCCATTTGTTGGTTTTTTTTGTTATTTTGTCTAGGTGTAAGGATATTTAAATCTTTTTCAAAGATTTGGGGAGTAATGTCTAAAATTTGGAAAAAAATAGGAAGTTTGGAGTTTAAAAAATCAAGTGGAGAGCAAAATATAAAATGAAAGTTGGTAGAGGAAATTAATTCTAATTAATCTTTATTTTTTTTTACTTTCTATTTTATTACCGGAAATTTTTATGGCTTCACCTATTCATATTTCTGCCCTTTTCTAGATTTTGCCGCCGTGGCGTGTTGGGTGATAATTGATTATGGGTGTAAGATGAGTTGAGTCAACTCATAAATCTCTCATGGCTGGCTCGATTATAACTTGACTTAAACTTGAGCTTTCATGAACTTTTTTATATTTTTAAATATTTTTTATACATTAATTAAATAATGAATATAAATATTAATATTTACTTTTTTTAATTTTAAATACTTATTATATATAATTAAATAATTATAATATATTAATAATTTAATATTTTATCAATAATTATAATATATTATAATTTAATATATATTTTATTAATAATTATAATTTAAATTTTTGTATTAATTATTATTAAATAATTATGATATATTAATAATTAATTTTTTTTAATTTAAAATTTTATGGTAAACTAAGCTTAAGCTTAGTATTTTGAGTCCGTTTGAGCGCGATTAATTTACACGCGTAAAATTGATATATAATCTTTGATTGCGGAGCATAAAATTCCAGATCCTTCTTCTCCCTCAATCCCAATCTAATCCACATTTAGCTCAGCGAATCCACCTTTTTCATCCTCGCAATTGGCTTCTGGCTTCCACCTGTTCGTGATCAGTCAAAACTCTACAAGCACCACATGTATGTATAATTTCCTGGCTCGTCTCAGTCTCAGCGATTGAATTAGAATAATTTCTTTTTTGAATGCGCCGTACCTTAGTCTAGCATTTTTAAAGTTTACGACGGATTGTGAAAAACAAAGGATAATTTGCTTTTTCAACCATACATTCTTTTCCTATCCATTTGCTTGCATAAAATATATGCGTAATTGAACTTTTAATTGGTACATCTAAAGCTCATAATTGGTTAAAAAAAAAACTAAACTAAACTAAACTAATTTTATCCTCAAGTATTGGTGAGATTATATGTTCTATCCTATTGGCCGGATTAATAATTCTATAAATAAAAATATTGAGATTAATACATTGGATGATGAAATTATTTCTGGATTTTTTTTTATATTTGTATTATATATATATATATATATAAAGGAACTTAGTTAATAATATGTGTATATCACTAAAACTTGACCTATATAACAAGTTTTTAAGAAAACACTAATTTATTTTCACAATCAAAACTATTTTTATAAAAACATTTATAGAATTATTATCCAAGAAGTACAAAACTTTTTAGGGTAGTTGACACTTTGCACTCTGAAAATATATTTAATAAGCACTTTACATTCTCAAAATATAAAAATGGCAAAATGCATCCTGAAAATATATTTTTTTGGCAAGTTACACCCCAAGTAATTTTTTGCCAAGATAACTCAATTTAGACAAGGGCAAAATGTCTAAACGCCTTCTAGGCACCTTTCTTACCATCAATAAATAAGGCAATTTTAGAATTTTAAGCGGAAAGTCAAAATTTGCACATAAGTCCAAAGCAATAAAAAAAAATGAAAAATGGCTCACAATGAAACAACCAAACTCATGCCATCAGTTAACTTTTCCCCCCCAAAAAAAATGAAAAAAAAAATCATACCATCATTTAATCGCTTTTATTTTCCTTTTTTTTTCAAACTCAATTTCATGTCTTTTTCTTATTATTATTATTTTTATCTTTCAATTAGTACTTTAAAATGGCAAAGAGAACACCATTTCTTACTAAAAGATGATTTCAAAAAAAGAATTCCAAGTAAAAATATTTCTTACCATATTCAGGAGGAGGAAGACTATTGCTCAATTTCCATACCATGGCTCTTATGGTAATTGAAATTTAAGGCTAATTATATGATATTTTGAGTTTTTGTGATGTTAATTGAATGATTACAAAGAAAACCCCATGTGAATTTGGGGATAAACAACTCTCTTTATTCCTTTTTTACTTGGGTCATTTTTATTTTTTTTTTGAAGAAAAGTAAAGTAAATTTTGAAAATTTAAGTGAGAAATTAACCCTATAAAGTGTTTGGACATTATTTGCCCTAGCTTAAAATGAGGTATTTTGACAAAAAATTACTTGGGGTGCAACTTGCCAAAGGAAAGATAATTCCATGATGTATTCTGACATTTTTGTGTTTTGAGTATGTAAAGTGCCTTTTAAATGTGCTTGTGGGGTGCAAAGTATCAATTACCCAACTTTTTATATGAAAACTATTTCTTTCATGATAATAAGATTTCATAACTAATTCTTTTTGTACATTAAGAAATGGACAATACTTTTTCAAATATAAATCTATATTTTGTTTTACAAAATTGCAAACTAAAATTCACAAATATATATATATATATATATGCATATCAAATATAACAACTTTAATTTGTGAAATAAATGTAAGATTTTTATAAAATTTGAAAGTTAATATTTTTTTAAAATTAAAATGAACTCTTCTTTGTGTAATTATAAATTATAAACTATTGAGAGAATAAAAATAGAGATTATTCACTATATATATATATATATAGCATATATTATCCTTTAAGTGATGATAGTTGAACTTTGGCAAAAGATGATGAATCAAATTGATGTTTACAATTATCATAAATTACGAAGTCAATCATGGAAAGTATTGACCTTATGGAAATTAGGATATTCAAACTGATAATTCAAATGAGTAATTAAAATGTAAATGGTACATGTTCTAAATAATTAATTCTACACTTATCACATTCACTTCTATCATTGCGAGTAAATGAGATCTACGTCTAACACAATCAATTATATACAAAGTTACGATGGAACATTAAGTGAAAGACTAATCTTGCATTATAATAAGTTATTGTTTGACATTTGTGTAACTTTTAATTAGGAAATTATTTGTCAGGCTATTAAGAAAATTTGTCCTCCTATAGATATTTACTCACATGTTCGCGTCTTCATACCGGTATTTATGAAAAGAGACATCCTTCAGTTGAGCATGCAACATATATGCAAGTCTATCCAAATTAATTATTGAAGTCATGTGTCAATAATTTTACAACTTGAAATATTTTAAATTAAAGATACAGAAACATATTTTGCCATCATATGCATATGCCATTTAGATACGTATGATTTAAGAATTTCATCTCAATATAAAATTAAAATATAAAAATTATGAATTTAATCTAAATGTAAAGTTAAAACATAAAATGAAAAAATCTCTGTTTGATAAGTGTGTATATATATTTAACAAATATAACAAAATACATCATCTTAATTAACTTAGTGGATACTAATTTAATAATACACAATATAATAGATGGCAAAAAATACATCATCTTAATTGATTGTGCGCCAACATTTTTGAAGCGTCCAATTCTATTAGAATGTGAGTTAGTCGTGTAGGTTTGCATCTATTGAAGGATGCAATCCTACACCAAGCCCAAACCAAGCCGTGTCGAGCCGGCTGAATAGGTGGGCGGTAGCGACTCATGTACGTATGTGGCTTGGATTAAACTTGTTACTATATGGGTCATCTCCTCCCCAAACACACGCGGTACCTCCAAGGTGCCCATGCCTTACCTCCACACTTAAGTTACTTATTTTGGTCCGTCTTTTACTCATCTTCCAATATAAGTTACGTATGCGCCTTCAATCCATTCTAGTGCCATGAATTGAACCTTCATAGCTTAGTTGCCCCCATTGAACCAAGTTTTTTGAGTCTCAAATCATCATGGTTGGGTATCCACTCTGTTGGTTCTAAAACTTATGGGTTTTAATCCCATTCCTCTTGGCAAGCATTTTACTTGATCTCTAGACAAGCAATTTGTTAACAAATCTGCTAAATTCTCCTTGGACTTCACATAGTTAAGTGAGATTTCACCATTTGAGATCAATTGCCTTATGATATTGTGTTGTCATCTTATATGATGAGGTTTACCATTGTACATACTACTTTGAGCCCTTTCAATTACTAACTGACTATCATAATGAATTGTGATGGTAGAAACCAGTTTAGGCCAATGAGAAATATCTTTTAGAAAATTTTGTAGCCATTCTGCTTATTCTCTCACCTTGTCCAAAGCTAAAAATTTAAACTCCATAATAGAACGAGCTATACATGTTTGTTTAGAGGACTTCCAAGACACAACAGCTCTACCTAAGTTGAGAATATACCCATTCATGGACTTGGTGTCTTTTGTATCCAATATATAGTTAGCATCACTTTATCCTTCCAATACAGCTGGATATCTAGTATAGTGTAACCCGTAGTCCATAGTTTACTTTAGAAATCTAAGCAAATTTATTAGTGTTTTCCAGTTATTATTGCCAGGTTTGCTTGTAAATTTACTCAACTTGTTTATAGAGCATGCAATATTGATGCGAGTACAATTTGTTAGAAACATCAAATTGTCCATTATTCTTAAGTATTCCACTTGAGATAAGGGTTCATCAATGTTTTTGCTCGGATGGTGATTGAGATCCATGGGCGTTTTTGCAGAAGAATTGTCAAATTCATTAAATTTTTTGAGAATTTTCTCAGCATAATAAGATTGTGTTAGAATCAGTCCGTCAAACATTCTAATTATCTTGATCCCCTAGTATGACATCCGCTACGCTCATATCTTTCATGTCAAATAACTTCATAAGCATGTTATTGGTTGTCAAGATGATAGCTTGATTGCTACCTATTATTAGTATGTTGCCAACATACAGGCATACGACAACAAATTTACTTTGAAAGCCTTTGATGTATATGCATGTATTACTGTCATTTATTTTAAAACCCTTCGACAATATTATTTTGCTTTTTATGCTATTGTTTTGAGGCTTGTTTAAGCCCGTACAATAACTTAAAAAGCTTGCACATTTTCTTTTCTTCTTTGGGGATAATCAGTCCCTCAAATTGTTCTGTATTGATTTCTTCATCTAAGTCACCATTTAGAAAAGTTGTCTTCACATTCATTTGATGTATTTCAAAGTTATTTGAGGCTAATATTGCAATGAGCACCCTGATAGATGTGATTTTTGTCATTGGTGAAATGTATCGAAGAAATCAAGTCTTTCCTTTTGTTTGAATTCTTATGCTACCAACATGGCCTTGTATTTATCTATAGAGCCATTGGCCTTGTATCCCCTTTGAAGGATTCATGTATAGCCTAATGATTTGTGGTCTGTTAGGAGATCAACGAGCTCCCTTGTGTGACTCTACATGATCGACTCTATTTCATTGTTGATCACTTCTTTCCAAAAAGATGCTTCTAGACTGAACAATGCTTCACTAATTGTCCATGGTTCATTTTCTAACATATAAGTTAGAAAGTCTGGGCCAAATGCTTTTGCCTTTTTTACCCTTTTACTTTGTCTTGGTTATTCATTGGCTTGAGAACCACTTGTTAGTTCTAGAGTTCTTTTATGAGAACCCTATTTTTTCTTATCTTTATAAGGAAATTTTTTTTCAAAAAATACAGCATACCTAGATTCAATGATCATTCCTTCATTTATATCAAAAACTACTAATTTATGCACCAAGAAATGGTAGGCACTATTGTTGCGTGTATATTTGATGAATATGCAATCAACAGTCTTAGGCTTTATTTTTAGTTGTTTGACTGAGGCACTTATACCCCCACACTTTGACATATTTGTAGAAAGGTTTGTGACCTCTCCATAACTCATAAGAGGTTTCTTTTTTCCTTGTGCAAGGGTATTTTGTTCAAAATATGGTTAGCTAAAAGAATAGTTTCTCCCTACATGTTCTTAGGTAACCTAGAGTTAATCAATATAGAATTCATCATTTCCTAAAAAGTTTAATTTTTGCTTTTAGCAACTCCATTTGATTGAGGTGAGTAAAGAGTCATTGTTTGATCAATAATGCCTGGATTTGTGTAGTATTCTTCAAGCGGTGCTCCATATTCAGCACCTCTATCACTTCTGATAGCTTTTATCTATTAGCTGAGTTGATTTTCAACATTTTTGTAGCACATAAATGCTTCCAATACTTCATTCTTGCTTCATAAAATAAATACATAGCAAAATCTTGTGCAATCATCGATAAAAATGATAGAATACTTTTTTCCTTCTCTAGTTTGCACAAATTTCAAGTCATAGATATCACTATGGATTAAGTTTAGAGGTATTGTGCTTCTTTCAATTGACTGAAAAGACCTTTAGCCATTTTTGCTTCAACACATATTTTATACTTATGAGTCGTGTCAATTTGAAATAGAGGATGTAATTCCAAATTTTGTAATATGTGCAAAGTGTTGAAATTAACATATTCTAATCTAACGTATCATTAATCACAATACTTAATCAAGTAAGCAAAACTAGAGGCTTTATTTTTATTTTTATTTTTATTATCACTGGAATATTTTTTATCACAAGTATTACATTAAATTTGAATAGCCCATTCTATACATAACCTCTACCTAAAAATAGGCCATTCTTAGTAAGCACAAACTTGTTTGACTTAAATATAAGCTTAAAATCATTTTTTTACTAACAAATACCCTAACACTAAGTTCTTGCATATATCTGGCACATGAAGAATCTCATTCAGTGTTAGCTCCTTGCCTGAAGTCATCTTAAGAACAACTTTGCACATTGGAACAAAGTCAAATGTTGGTAAGTTTCCCATATTCATTTTCCTTTTAGTGACAGGAGCTTATGTTGCAAACATCAACTTCTCAGAGCAAATTTGCCAAGTGGTGCTGGTGTCAATCTATCATTCTCTTGGATTATGAACAATGTTGGCTTAAAGAACCACTGCTACGAGATTCCACTAGGATAAATCCAAATGTAAAAACTTTTCCTCAATCATATAGGCTTGATTCAATTATGTTCTTCAATGGAAATTGACAGTCTTTGGCCTTGTGGTTAAACTTTCCATAATTACAGCAATTCCTTTGGAATCTCATAGGCTTCTGACCTTTGTTTTTAGGCCAGCCCTTTAGCGCTTCCTTTTTTTGTTTGCATTTAAACTTGATTCAACGAAGTTAGCTTTGGCCTCCATTTTGATCTTGTTTGTTTTAGCTTTAGATATTTGATTGTCTTTTCCAATCCTCAGTCTAACAATTAGAGCCTCAAGACTCATCTCCTTTCTTTTATATTTGAGATAGTTGTTGAAATCCTTCCATGATGGCGGTAGCTTTTCAATTATTGCAACCACTTAAAAGGATTTGCTTAAAACCACCATGTTGTAGTCCAAAAGTATGGCCACTACAAACGTCTTTAAACCAATATCCTCAATTCGGTACTTCTTATCAAGTGACTTCCACAGATCTTTAGTTGTCTTAATAGGACTATAAAAATTGTATAAGGAATCATCCAGTCCATTAAAGATGTAGTTTTGACACAGAAAATCACTTTGATTTCAGGCATCAAAAGTCAAGAGATGTACATTTTTAGACATCAGTATCCTCTTTAGGTACAATGGGAGCGTCTTCCTTTAAGGACCTAATAATGCTTAAGGTCATAAGGTAAAATAGCATTTTTGCTACCACCACTTAAAGTCAATCCCAATGAATTTTTTCAGTTTCTCCCCATGAGCTGGTACATGTTAGGAAATGAAGTACATAGTAGTAGTGGTGCCATTTGTACGAACGAAAAGCTAGTTAGATGCCATGATCACAGAAACAGATAGTTTGTCTTAAAATTGTTATTCTAGTAATAGCAATCTATGATCAACATGTAGTTGAGACAAGAGTGAAACTCTCTATCTTTAAGACGAATTAGCGTTATACTAATATTAACGACTAATTAGCTATTATCTCTCAAGATACAATGAGAATGGCAAACAGTAGCAACATGGCAAATCGTTTGATCACTTGAACTCAAGCATATCAAAACTCTCTTTTTATTACTAGACAATGCAGAATTACTGTATGTAAAATGCTAGTGTTTGATGTAAATTCAGGAAATGTATATCAAGAATTGAGGGGGTAGTCCGAAAAAGGGCAACAAATAATGACAACCATTTTTTCAACACTAAAAAGTTGAAGGATGCAGTCCAAATGCATCTATTGGTGGCTGCAAGTTAGGTAATATGCATTTTCAACTTTTCAATTACTTATTTTTCAACTTTCCCAGATGCTAAAAATTAAATAATTTGATCAACATTTGGAGAGTTTAAAGAATTGTTCAGCAAGGCTAAAAATAAATCAGGCCCAAATGGAATTTGGTCTAAAAATTTAATACTTGACTGATGGCCCGATTCAATTTAATTTAAGCCCATGACCAGGCCAAGCCTAAGTTAAGCTGAGTGGAGTTGTGCTGTGTCAGATGAGCAACGACGCACATGGTGTGGCTTGGATTGATGTGCTACTATGTAAGTTATCTCCTTTCTAAACACTTATGATACCTCTAAGGGCCCATCCCTTACTTCCACATTTGGGTTATTTATTTTGGTCCACCTTTTAATCATCTTCCAATGTGGTATATAATTTCTCTTTTCCCAACCCATTAGCTTCTTTCCTAGTTTTCTTGGTCAACTATCAAGCAGCTCATTTTGACCATTAATTTCTCATTCACTTGAAATTAATTTTGGCCAATTAATCATATTATCGATATATAACCACAACGTAGTTTAAGATGATCTCTAATTTCTTAAAAATTAATGCTTTGAGCCAACTTAAATATTTGATCAAAAAAGAATAATTTCCAACAATTAAAATATTGTTTAATATTTTTGAAGCACAGGAATCACAAAAAATAATGCTGCCAAAATAACATTTAATATAATTAGCATAAAATCATGATATTTATTATTATATAGTTTGTGTTAAAGAGAGAAAAAATGGGAGGTGAGGGGCAAAAACCTTCTTATATTTATGTGGATGATCAATACTATTTTAGGTCAATTGCTTTTCAATATGAAAGAGTGTTCTCTCATCACTTGATTCAAACCTTCAGTCATGAAGCCTATGTTTACAAATCATTGATTGGTAATAAAATTACAAATTGGTCGAGTTTAAGTTGAATTATTAAACAAAATAAATTTAAATAAGTTCAAGCGTACGAAATTTGCAAAATTAATTTATGAATAAAAAAAATTGAGTGGAAAGTTGAGCTCATTTACTCTAAAGGAACAACTGAATTCTTTAATTATTTTAAGAATTATTGTTTTTAGTTCTTTATTATTTTCATATGTGATGGAGTCTATTTTAGTAATATGGGTTTGTTGGTCTCGACCAAGTGGTCCAAGTCGCCCAACAAGATGGATGAAAAGTGGATGGTGCAGGTTGAATCCAACAACTAATAAACAAAGGTCAAGCTAGCTAAGAGGGTCTCTAACTAAGGCCTCCGATATTTAAGTTAGTGTTTAACCAGAGAATAATTTGGCAAAGTAACAACTTAGAATATGTTAAAGAGCATACCTTTGTCTCTAAAAAGAGAGATATTTATAGTGTTTGGCAAGTAGTGGAAAAGACAAATTTCACCCTGACATGAGTTTGGTCGCCTTCTCTTCGAGTAAGGGTAGTTTAGGTCTTTTTCACTTAGCTGAGCATCTTGCTTGTGAACGACTGGGTAGAAGGGATGCCATTACCACCAATAATGCAAAGGTGATGCGCTGTTGGGGCAATTTAATGCAAACAGAAAGGTAGTTTGACTCCATTTAATGTGGATGCGGTAAGTGGCAAGCTTACCATTAATGCTTCTGTGGTTAAGCGGTTGCCTTACTATCTACAAGTTCTCAATCTAATGAGGTAGGGGAGAATCGACCTCATTGACATTAGAGGTTGATTTGATTTCAAAAATACTCCAAAGACATCTACGTAGGTCTGGCCTAGAGCTTGTTTTGTTTAGGCTTGATACTGGGTCAGAGCTTTTTATTAGATTTGTAGGTTTAGCCATATCAATATGTAATCAATAAAATATATATAATTTTTATTTCTTGTTCTAATATTGATGAATTAGTATATATTCAACATTAATATCTACATGAAATTATCAATAAATTTTTCACTTCATTATTAAATAAAATAATGCTTTAGTAACTTTTATTAATGAAATTTTATAAATAAAAGCTCACCAACTTTTGAATACCTATATATATTTGAGCTCAAACTCAAATTTGCTCCAGAAAGAAATAGCTTTGCCAAGATAGTTGAGCATAAGGGACTGCGTCTTGGGAGAGCGATGGCCAAGGGAAAGTAGTGGTTCCCACCTTAGTATGTCAACTTGGGTGGGTTCGAGTTTGGTTGATATAGGAGTATAACATTAAAATACCAAACTTGAACCTAATCCAACCCAATACTAGACCTAGAAGGGTCAACCTTAACCTGACCCACAAAAAATCGAGTAAAGTTCAGGTTGATCTAATTTTCAATCACGTTATCCAACAACCTAATAAACCTGACCCAACACAACTCAACCTAATCTATATATTATTTTTTATATTTATAAATTCCAATATTATAATTAAGTAGAAGTTTGATTCATCCATAAAATTTATAATTCTACATAATTATTAAGGTCTAAGAAAGTAAGAAACATAATAATTTTAAAACTTGTCATATCCATAATTACTCCAAATACAAAAAAGTAATAAACCATTGTTCAATAAACAATTTTGATGACAACCATCAATGCAGAATTAACTATTGAATAGTAAAAATTAAAGTCCAAAGACAAAACGTCAAATTAAAATCCAAAGACAAATTTGATGACAACCATCAAATTCAAAATTCTTTGCACCAATAGTTAGTTTTCTCCATTAATTTATAGCCAAAAACTCCACAAAGAAATCTTCTTTAGATGTGTATTGGAAATTTTAAGATTTTTCAAATTTTGGCTATAAAACTTTTCTTGGTTTAAATTATTAGATATAAATATTTTAAATTTAGATTTTATTTTTAATTGGTCAATTATTCTCAGGTTGGGTAGGGTTTATTGGGTTATTGGTTCACCTACCTATTTTCAGATTTAGCGGGTTGACCCAAAACCAACCCAACTTTATTTTTTTTTTCTTGAATCTAGTTCGAGTTCAATCCAATTTGACCCAAACCCCAAAACATCAAACTCAAATCTATTTTCTTTTTTCAAGTGGGTTATGGTCGAGTTATCGGGTTGTGTATGATTTTGACACCCTCATTACCGCATCCTCTTAAAGGTTATGGCACTAGCGAATAAACTTTGGACTTCAATAGCAATGGGTAGTTGCCAAGAAGAGTCTACTTGGATGGATAAGGGCATGTTCACCTACTAAGGCAAGGGAGCAGAGGTGGTATCTCACTCTGAATTGGTCCTCCACTGTGTCCTCTAACGATGAAGCCCCCAACTTCATGGAAGGATTTTTGCTGCTCCTAAATGAGATGTTTTCTACATATTGGGAAACTACTCTAGCCCCAACTTGAGCTTAAGCGTTCTCCATTATTTTTTTTAACACCGCTTAAGTCATTTGTAGAACTGTTTCTTTGGGAGGTGGCGTTTGCTATGTAGGCATCTCCTCCATTGTTGGTTACATGTTTGGGATGGGCTTCGGCACTGAACGTGACTGCATGTTAGGTTGGTGGCTCTCTATGTTCTTCGACCTTGGAACTATTTAGTTGTTGGAATCTTAAGCTTTGGATTTTGTCTGCATTCTCAATGTTCATTCTTCTTTAATGAGATCCCCACATACAACGCCAAAATGAAGCTGCTCAAAAATGGAGATAAGGTCCTTCGTCGAAAGTAATCGATTTTCTTTTTCTCTAGAATGCAACGTAGAAAGTTTTCAATTCTCGATTTTTCGCAAATGATTTTTTTTTTGCTCAATTTGACTTTTAGAGCTTATTATTTATAAATTTTTTACAATGGATTTTAGCCTACTAGGGTTTAAATGTCCTTCTTAGTGAACTTAGTTAATTGGGCTATCTGACCTTTTCATTCATTTATTTATTTAATTGATTGGACATTTTTGGTCCCTTTGTTTTTACACCTTTGAGGACTTAATTAATCATACCAAGCACAAAGGATCAAACTTCCGAATCCAACTTTATGAGTACCCCCCATATATTTACTTTATATGCTCAAATAAGATCTATAAAAATATGCTTATTTTCCTATATTTTTCTCTCTTTAGTTAATTCGTCATATTGAAGGCAATATTCTAAATAATTAATACTTCTTTTGAGGATCAATTATTTTAGCACCATCTATAAGAACCATGATCATGTGTCTCTCTTAAGGCCCTTGAAAGGGGACTATGAGTATATATGATTTTATCTTACATAAGAGGAGTTGAGAGTCTTTAAATAGTTAATAAGCTAATGCTTCTCTCTCGCACTTTGAGATGCTTTTTCCTACGAACAAACTTTTCCTATATACATGCCAATAGGATAATAACTCAATACAGTTGGGCCTCAATATTTAGCAATGAATTTGACCATGACCATTGTGTGGTTCTTTGTGAAGGCAACACTTTGATTATCCTCCCTACTCTTTCCCTCGTCCAGTGATGTGCATTACCTCTTGACATGTTTAGATATTTTGTTGTCATGAATCTGTCTTAGCTTCCTCAACAAGGACAAAAACTTATACCCTCACATGACTACTCTTCGTCTATTTAGGAGGAAGGGGATGTATGATGTGATCTACTTTACTACGAGTGTAATAAAATTTTTATGTAAAATGTCCAACAGTTGTAATTCAACATATCAGGAAGACGGATGTTGAAGGTCCATCTTATAAGTATGCACCCTATTATAAGTATGCACCCTATAGAAAATGATAAAATGTTTCATCTTAGTTCTCTATAAATAGCTGTCCAATTTAATTATTTCATATATTCAATCAAGATAAATAACTCCTTAAAATATTTATTTTATACATTTAATCAGAAGTTGTAAAGTACTCTTGTTTTTCCTCTAACTTTCTATCTCTAATTGCTTTATTGCATCGAAATAAAAATTCTAAATAATTAATATCTCCTTTAAGAATCTAAACAAAATAATATTGGAATAAGTATGAGAGGAAAAACTAAAAAGACAACATTGGCACTATTTTTGTGGAATAGTGTCAATTATAATATAAACTAAGGCCACATTTGATGTATGAGTTTAGTTGAGATGGGGGTGTGAAATTGCACCTAACTTGCCGTCCAATAAGATGTAAATCATATGCCACCTCAATATTTTTGGCTTCCTCGCAACTATAGTGTCAATTAACCACTATTTAAATCTGATGGATAAGGAAAGGATGACGGTCCGCATTATGTAATTTGATGTATGTGGGGCACCCTAATGCTATTTGATAATATTTTCAAAATCGATCCGGACAAAAAACCGACAACATTACTAATTATGGGTTCAACTAATATGACGTAATAATTATATTTAATTTTATAAATATATATATATATAATATTTTAATATTAACAAAAAATAAGACTTTCAATAATATAGAAAGAATATTATTTGAAAATAAATTAACTTACTTATTTTTAAATATGCTTTTTAAAAGACAAAAAATATTATTTCATAATTAGTAAATTATAAATAAATAAAAAATAATGTTTCATATTAATTTAAGTAATAATTCATTTCAAGATTCAACTCTGAGTAAAAATAAATTCTTCTATGCCAAATATTCAATGTAATTTAAGAGAGATTAAACCAAATAAAACAATAAATTAAATATAAGTATTCATATATAACTACCATTTTATTAAATTTCAAGAAAATAAATTTATACTTCAAAAAATTACATATCCAAAACCTTGAATTAGCATCTTTCAACTCATAGTTTTTTTTTTTTTACATTTTTCATTTTTTCCAAAAGAAAATTAATTTTTAAATTTTCAAAAAAAAAAAGTGAACTAGTCGAGCCGGTACCGATTCAACCGATTTTTGACTGGTTCAACCAGTCACCAATTTTTATGGTTGAACCGGACCGGATTGGACTTCGATCACCGGTCCGGTCCGATTCTGAGAACACTGCTATTTGAGGTGCTCAATTCCAAACGCTATTTGAGTTTTATATTTAAAACCTTAACTGCTAGATTTTATTTTTTATTATATTAACCTATGTATTAATTTATATGTAATTTTAATTTTTATATATTAATATATAAAATTATATATTTCATATATTTAAGTGTAAATGTTATTTTACATTTTTATGACTTATTGGAAAGTTTTGGTTATTATGAAAAATATTTGTAAGCAAGACTTATATTACTTAAATTATTAATTTTTTTCCTAATTTTCTAAATACGTTTTTTTTAAAATTAAAATATTTACATAATTGATAAAAAATATAAATATAAAAATAAGTAACATATAATAGCTTAAATATATTAAAATGATTTTATGCACCTTAAAATAATATGAAGCATAGAATCTTGGGGTGGATAAAGAAAATACTATTTGAGGTACTATTTTATTGAAATGTTATTTTTGCCGATATCACAGAAAAATAGAACTTGAATGAAGCCAAAGATAGAGATGTTCTTAGGTAATTTGGTCTTATTAGTGTTATTACACATTAGTACATTACTAATTAGTAATGAGTATCAAACGTGGCCTAAGTGATGTGTCATGATAGTTATCTTAAATTCCTTTCATTTCATAAATTATAATAATAAGAAATCTGAATACAGTTATTTAAATAATTAAATTTTGAAAAAATTATTAATGAGATTCAAATAAAATAATGTTTGTGAAACTCCATAGAATCGACAAGTCGTTGGGCTTGGGACAGCACATGTTTCAGCCGCGATTTTTAACTACACACGTGCAACACGCGCCCGACGCCTAAATAGTCGCCACAATTTCCCGGGTTCTAACCGGGAACACGTGTTAGAATTTTACGCTCTTTCACCCGCCACATCGTCAAACCTCCGCCCACCAAAACCCCAAAATTCTGGTCGCTAATTCTTAAGTATTACTTAGAACTAATCAACAAAAGACCCTTTGCTTATTGCTGTCTGAATTCTGATGCACCAGCCATGAACTCTCTGATTCGGAAGGTTTGGGCCTCCGTCATCCTCCGATCGGGTTCGTCCTCGGGCTCGGGCTACATTTCCAACTCGAACCCCATCTCGGACTACGACCGTTTCCTACAAATGATGTACTTCCAGACTTCATCAACCGGGGAGTTCGACCAGATTCCAAACGACATTTTCATGCAGATTCTCAAAATCCTCGGCCCGAGAGAGTCGGCCAGATTGAGGGCGGTGTGCAAATCGTGGAAATTTTTGGTGTCGGATAATAGGTTGTGGATTTATTTTCTGCAGAATCAGCCAGAGCCGTGGGACTCCGTTTTCTTCGCCGAAACTCACCTGCGATTCGGTTATCCTCTTCAGTACGATTACGTCAGATATTTTGCTTCTTTTTTTTTGCCAAAAAAAAGGAAAAAGAAAAAGAAAGCATATGCTTCAAACTTTTCCAATTTGCATAGAATTTAATTCATCTGCTTTTGTTGATTACTTGATTCTGGTAATTATTCTGTTTATGAAAATATATGTGCTGGTGCAAGTATCCTGAACCAGAAACGATGGAGTGCAGGGTTTGATTCCTAGTTAACTCATTGTATTTGAACTTGATCGACTATGACTGCAAAAAAGGTGGACGTTACTTAACTCAGTAATGCTTGTACAGTGGCGATGTAAAGCTTCATGTCTAGCTTGCACTATATTAGTTAGCTGGCTGGTTGTCTATATAATTGTTTTGTTCTTGATTATTTTCAAGATGATGAATTGAATTAGTTCTTGGTTAATTACTTGCCCACAGTTATGACTGAGCATCAAAATTTCTAGCATCACAACTGGGTTTGTGGTAGATCTTTAGAGGCGTTTGTATGCTATTTGTGCCTAAGATTAATGAAATATGGTACAAATTCTGGACAGTACAACTCATCTGGGGGCACCTCTTTGGTGTGTACGTGGCACTTGGGAATCAGATGTGTTATTGTCCTTGTGTCTTCATCTCTTCAACACCTCAACAATTCTTTCTTACTCATCAGAAGTTTGTTAGGAAGCCATGCTTCACATCTATACATTTCGTGTGCACTTATCTTTTAACTGATCGAAAATAAAAGAAAAAGAAAATTGTTTCTTTCTCTCACCTTCCCTATCAAAATGTTACCAAATTTTCCAGTCTTTCTGCAATTTTGGAACCTTCAGAGTGTTATATTTTGAAAACTTTGATTGCTCAGTGAACCCTCAACTAGATGAATTCATTTTGATTTTCAACTATGGTTACAAATTTACCTTTCAGGTTGATCATCAATTGGCCCGACATATCATTCTTTCCTATACTCAATAATCGGCTAAAGAATTAATTGCAATTTCGCTATTTCGAATTTAAAGTGCATTTTAGTAGGACAATAATTCAGATTGTTATTGTATTTGCAGAGCATTTCCTGCTCAGCTGCATGAACTGTCATTTATGCATATTTATGGTCAACGCGTGGAAGTACCTGGAGCTGTTATAATTGATGGTATGTATTTAGGGCATTTTACTCACACCACTTTCTCGGAAATTGTGTATTTGCTCCAAATTCTTATTATCAAGTGAAGAGGTATACATTTGTGGCAGTAGCACGTGTGTGTGTGTGTCTATATATGAGAGTGTGTAATATTGCTTCTTGTCTCTTGATCTTTTTTCAGCTTTTAATATTTAATTTTGTCTATTCATTCAATGTTGGAAATGAGAATGGGAAAAAAGACAGTACTAAGTACAAAATTGATGGTTACTATATAATGGGAATAGATCTTTTTGAAGTTGAAATCATTTGCATTCCAATGGTTTTTCTTTCTTTTTTTTTAATTTTTTTTAATTTAATTTTGCATATACTCACTGATGTCATTTCTATATTTTTTTATCATAGGTGGCTCAGGGTATTGTAAATATGGGTGGAGCAAGTATTCCTCTCCATCCGGGCGGTCAGCAACATTTTTGGTGAGGTTTCTGCGAGTATTTGAAATATGGTTCTCCAATAGAGGGACTAGCTAATTTTGAGGTCCATATCTTTTTACAAAAGGTGCATTCTACCATCTGAACTCATCCTGAAATGTTTTTAATTTGCAGGAATTTGGAAATATTGAGTCTCCAATGCCTTCTAGGCTTAGACATTTCTTTTCAACAATTTGCAGCAGGTGTTTTATGAGCTCTCCAATTGGATGCATGTGTTCCCTGTTTATGCAATCAAGAGACTAAAAGCATTGCATTTTCTTTAGCGTTTTAACATTTAATCTACCTGCACAAGAAATCTGCATAACTTTGCATTTCTTGGTGCTTTACTAAACTTATTTGATTGCACTCATCATTGATGTGGGTTTCGTGGTCTGACATACTTTTTCTTTGTTGGTTGCAAATTTAATTGAGTCTGGACTCTGGATGGCATGCAGGATGCAGGTGAAAACATCAACACAACCAATTGTTGTATCAATGCCACTCTGTCATTATGATGGTTAGCTTCAAAACTTGTTCAACTTAGCTTTTATTTTTATACTTTCTCAGGTTTTCTTCTACCTTTAATTCATTTTCCAAACTTGCCAACAAAATTATTTTCCCTGGTTCCTCTGCTTTTATTTATGTTATATATTTTACTGTTTGAAATTGTGAATAAATTATAGCCTTTTGCCCGGAAGAAAGGCATAGACTATAAAATTAAAAAGGGTTTTAGCTAGTTTAACTTGCAGATCTGAAGAGAAATGTTTTGAACTCTGGAACTCTTTTGCCTTTTACTTTTGGCATTGTAGTTGTTAGTTTAGTTTGGTCAGGTATGCTTGTTTTCTAGTTTAGTAATGTTTTGTCTTGGTCCCTGTTACCATAATAAATCAGATACTGAGTCTGCAAAAAATTCTCGAAGGCAACTAAAGGATGCCATCTACTCGACATTATTTGATATGAATGTTCCCGCTGTATGTGCCATCAACCAGGTATTTCTTCAATAAGCTCATGTGGAACATCTCGTAAATTACCAAACTTAGTATGACATTAATTATCTTACCTCAGGCTATGTCAAGAGCAACAAATACAAACCCCTCTTAACAAGTTGGTTAAGCGGGTAGCAGGATTGTGTATTTTTCCTTTTGTTAGCTGTCATGTTGATTGGGTTCAAGCGTTCTATGCTAATAAAGTTTCCTTGTTCATGCCTCCCCTATCTTTTAGCATTGGTGTCATGAACCCTTGTTTTTGAGTAAGGTATTTGGCCCTGCAACCATGGGGCTCCTCGGACTCCATAATCTTGATAGGAAGATGGACTGTTTATTATTTGCATATAGTTGGAACGAATATAAGCAAACACTCCTTTTAGAGTATGATCTCGTTGCAGTGGAGGTCCTCACTCCATGTGTGTAGGGTGGGACTTGCTTCTGAATTGGGCCATTGGATACTTATTTCATGTCTGAAGTCAAAGCACACAATAAATGACAATTTAAAATCTTTGAATTTAACAATGAATGAGTGTGAGTACCATCTGTAATTTTAATCCTAATCCTATGATTCTTCTCTTCAGAAACAAGAACTTGTGAAGTTTTACAACTTGGTGGTGGAATTGCCATTTCGATCTTTCTCAAAATAGTGTGTGTGTTTCCGCCTTTTGGTTTCACAATTTTTATGCAGAAAAGTAGCACAAACATCAATAGCCTATTATTTAATCATGTTTGATCAATTTTCTTGAATTGAGCATCATGATTTAACTTTCTTGTTCTAATCAATCACTGCTCATATAATTCTTCTTGAAAAATATAGGCAACTTTGGCTTTGTTTGCAGCAAAACAAACATCAGGAATTGTTGTGAATGTGGGTTTCCATCAAACCTCTGTTGTTCCAAGTAAGGTCTATTTACTCGATGCTAGTGTGTTAGAAGTACGTGATGTGCAATTCTGTATCTAAAACTTTTGTGTTATTTTATGACCATTTTGTCAAGGAAATTTGATGAAATTGTTCAGTTGATTACTGTAGACTTAACCATCTGGACATTTTTGTTCTTACAGTTTTACATGGCAAAGTGATGCATAAGGTGGGTGTGGAAGTTGTAGGAATGGGAGCTTTGAAACTCACAGGATTCCTGCGGGACCAGATGCAACAGAACAATATACATTTTGATTCGCTGTATACTGTCCGCACATTGAAAGAGGTATAAAATTCTTCTCTACTTTTTTGCCTTTTAACCACCTTAATGCAGCTTTTATCTCTCGTACGGAGAGTCTTCGTTGTCTACCAAAACTTGGCGGTCTTATAGCTCTGTTGAAATGCCTTGCCCCACTGATCTTTCTTCCAAATGGTTTAATATCAAGGATTTCTTCTCACAGACAGCTGAACTTACATTGAATTTTTCCTGCATCATCACTTTTTCTGGTCTCTGAAATTTTTGAATCATTTAATTGCATGTTGACGGCCATTTCATTTTCCTTGGTGATTCAACTTGCAGAACCTATGCTATGTTGCTCTTGACTATGAAGCTGAATTATCCAAAGATACACAAGCAACTTTTGCAGTTACAGTGGACAGTTGGTTTACACTTTCAAAGGAACGTTTTCAAACGGGAGAGATATTGTTCCAGCCTCGCATGGCAGGAATGTATGTACACATTTCTTTAATGAGTGCTTGCTAGATTAGGTGAAAGCATCTATCGAATTGCCCATTTTTCTAGCCTCCATGGAATGACCCCCCGGTTGTTCACTGGTGGTTTCTAAAGTTGCCATGGGAATACCATTCAAGGTTCATCTTGAAGGGTTAAATATCAATAGATGGAATTAATAAGGATGAATTGGATAACTTTTCCACCCATTGTCTTTCTTTGCTTATAGTCTAATGGTAATTTGTGCTTCGTGGTTCTTTTGCAGGCAAGTGATGGGTCTGCATCAGGCAGTGGGACTTTGCATGGATCATTGCCATGATGCAGAATTAACTGGCGATGATAACTGGTATAAAACTGTAGTGTTGGCTGGAGGCAGTACATGCTTGCCAGGATTAGCAGGTATGAAGTCTTTTACTTCAATTGCTTTTTTGTTGATGAAAACTGCTAAAGTCCATAAGCTAGATTAAAGATATGGAATTATTTATGTGCATCCGATATTTGTTGGAAGTTGATGATATTGTCGTCACTTTTCCAGCAAGACTAGAGAAAGAACTGTATGAATTTCTATCAGCTTCCGTATCCAGTGGGATTCGAGTTATTCCTCCACCTTATGGCACGGATTCTGCATGGTTTGGAGCAAAGCTTGTTAGTAATGTAAGTACTACCAACCTACCAGACTCTGCCATTTAATTCTGATGCTTAACGCAGTGGTTGATATATGAGCACTTGCTGTAGGCCTAACAGCGTTTTCCTATATAGCTGTTCAAAATTTTCTATAATTGTCATTTTCCTAATAACGGATTTATAGTATTGTTATACTATCTGTGGATTGCGAAGAGGGTATTTGCCCTTAAAATAAAATTTAAGCATGAAATATCTGTCAAAGTAGTCCATCTCTAATTTATATAAAACCTTCTCAAATCAACTTGACTGCTTGGATTTGATTCAGTGCACCAAACAGAGCACTTTTCCTGACTTTGGTGCACGGAGAAAATGCACTTTGAGGTTGTAGTTTAATTGCAATTAAGAGGGTGTTTGATGCACTTATAAGCTCTTTGAAACATATTAGAAAATACTTAAAAGTTTATAATATGTCCAAGAATGTTTGATAAATTTTTTAAGAAAATAGCTTATAAACTCTTAAAATAAAATGAGAGGATCTCATAAATGCTTTTAAATAAAGCAAGGAATTCTTAATTTATTTTTAAAATTTTAACAAATTTTTTAATTTTAATCGTATTAATTACACTAGTTGTCATTCGTAATATTTTATAAGTTTTTTCAAATAATTTAAAAGCTTATTTTTAAAGTAAGATTTTACATCTTATATGTTTCGAAAACATTTTATAAAATGTAGAATCTTGTAAAATATTTTAATTAAATTTAGCCAAAAATAGTCTAACTTGAATATTTAGTTGCTTGTGCCTTTATTTAAGGTTTGTAAATGTCTTTTTCGTGGATACAGTTGAGCACCTTCCCTAGATCTTGGTGCCTGACTAAAAAGCAATATCGGCATTGGTCCAAGCGCAAGCTGCTGTGGTGAGCCTCCACTTTTAAGTAGCAAAGGGAGCTGCTAAGGCTAGATATTTATACCAGAGTAAGCAGATTCTTTCCTTAAGTTGGTGTTTAGTTACAAACTTAAGGCTAGAAGCTCAATTCTTTAGGAAGAGACCTGCTGTTGTGCATACGAAGCTCTTTGTATATGAAATAAACCTTTGTAAGACCTGCAAACAAATGAAAGCAATATATAGAAATACTTCCAAGTTCCAAATACCAGTCAATTACTCATTGTCACAGTCTTCATTTTGTCAGCTCTGTAGCTTCTTTTCCAAACATTCGCTCCAATATCACGGTACCAAGACTAGCCTGTCTGCTATAGTCCCCAAGATGACATAAACCTTTAGATTTGTTTTGGCCTCTACCCCACTGCTTCTGTTTTTCTCTCTGACCTTTTCTCTATCTTAACATGCATGTAGCTGTGAGCCCGTGCACGGGCCATCGTAACCTTTGTTTTCTCAATATTTCAGAGCAGGCGACCCATAGGCTCGTGATGCTATACCTCAAATGATAAGTTTCCCAGACAATAAAAGTTCCAACAAGATCATTATTCATATATATAGAAATCAATAGTTTGCAGGTACAAGAATCGACATAAATAAAATTCCCAGGAATTTAGGGTAATTTATAGGGGTTTCAGTATAAACGATAGAGACGCCTGCAACTTCCTTGCCTTGCCAATTGCCATATGTAAAAGCCTCAACCAAACAAAGAAAAGGTCTTGTATCAGTGTAAGAACTACTCTCGAAAGGCACCTTAAACGAGGTCCGATCTTATTCCCTCACATGATCAATTAACTAGTCAGCTGCTTTCTTCATCAAAAAAGGGAATTCACCCAACCAGCCAGAAACACCAGCACAAAAATAGTATTTCATACAGTCAAACAATAAGGAATCACAACATGGAAGCACATAAACTCAGACTCTGTATAAATTTAATTTCACAAATAATCGAATAATATGACAGCAGAACTACCGTGGGAACCTTTACATAAATTGCAGTAACAAAAAGGAAGCCACGGCAAGCATCAGCATAGGCAACAAGTGGCATATTATCTGAGAACAACTGTTACTGTTAGCTCTCTCGGACTGTGAAGATCCTGGAGGTGGTGCAGGACATGCAAGCCCTTCCTTCTCTTCCCGGCACTCACTAGCAAATAGACCCGGCGGATACTTCCCATAAAGGTTAATATAACTGAACATTGTTGAAGCACAATCGTTGGTTAAGTCATTCAATTCATCTGCATATGGACAAGCAAATTCTTTGAGAGCCGAACAACACAAGATCGGCAGGTACTGGGGTCCCTTGCATTTGCTGGTGATGATGGTATAGTTCTGGAACTCAAAGTTTACAGGGCATGCTGTGTACAACGCAAAAAATTAATGAACAACCAGTTCGAAGTTGAAAATTTGGGCCCACATTGCAGCGTTCTTGAATATCAAATCAAAAGTGGTTAGAATTGGGTGCTCATTCCCATTAAACAAAAAGGAAGAGAACTATCCTTACTCTGCACGATTAAGCCGCATCAATCATATAGAGATTGTGACCATTGTTGGTGGTATCAACAAGAAAAGCCAAAGAACAAGAAATGCATCTTATAAACTACCTAGACTCACAACTAGCATCTATGTTCTTCAGTTCAAAAATTCACTACCAAGTCACAAATGTCTACTCGATGGATAAACCATTATAGGATGCCACAGAGATAGAAATCTCCAGTCCTCAATACAATGGAGGCTCTGTAAAGAATGGGCTATCCAAAAATCCAACCACCAAGATCTCCCAAAAAGCAAGACAAAAACTTTGACGTAAAGCCATGTTTCTCTTAACACTCAAAGCCCACCAGCCAAAATTCTGTTATTTTGCTGGGATTTTCCATTGATAGAGTTGTTTATTTCTGGCTTGAACCAGAAAGATATAACCAATACTATTCAAACTAGCTTAGCAAAGACAGACCTGGTTTTGAAAAAAATCTTGTATTGAACACTGCATAGGCAGAGGGGCATGCTAAAGCTTAAGCAATTCAATGAGATGACCTTTGGTAACTCCAGATCACTAGTACAGAGAAAGTTCTGCAGAATGGAAAAGCTCAATCCAAGTGCATTTGGGCATCTACTCCTTACAAAGCAAATATGGCTATGAATATGGTAAAAACCAAGATTGCTAAAACATGATACCCACGTGTCATGTGGAAGACAAAAACACCTTCCAGCTGATGGAGGAAGAAAAAGAAGCTAAACTCGGAGTTTTTCATTTATCTTGCACTTCATTGTTTCAACAGCAAATAACGCAAGGCAGAGAATAACCAAATTCATCGTCCTCTCAATTAAGTTCCCACATACTATATTTGAAGCATCTTGATCTTCTCAAAAGTACTTAAGATTTACCAATATTTTAATTAAACCCATAATATGAGTTCAGAAGTGTGGCATGATAACTATTCCCCAAAACAAAAATCCCTTCTAAATTACTATTAGATAGCCATAAATAGCAAAAAACTGACACAAAAAAAGCAAGAACTAAATAGAAGAGATGATAAATTTACGTTTCTTAGCTTGAAGGAGCCTCCTCTCACTCAAAACTGAAGATCCAAATATACCATCTGCATCATTTCCAAATCAAGAATGAGCAACCGGCTGTATCGAAATTGATAAAGACCAATCCAAAAATTGAATTCATACTAAAAGACCTGAAATGAAAGTGGAAGCCGAGAGAGCGGTGAAAAGTGAGAAACAGACAGCCAGAGTCAAACAACACGTAATCTGACTTAAACCCATCATTCTTCTCCGTCAGAAAACTGTTTTTCTTGATCCAATAAATCGATGAGGATATCTATCTGCATAAACCCATAAAACTGTCACCTTTTGAGTCGCTTACAGAGGCCCAAGAAGCTCTGGAGATAGCGGCGTTCTTGCACCCTCCCTGCAGATCTCCCTTTCTAAATACCAGTTTTCCCAGTAAAGAAGCAAAGCATCTACCTACTCTTGTTGGTCTACAATACACACCATGTAGATAAACGTGTATGTTAGACTGAAAATGGTGGGATTACATGTGGGAATTAAGAATAAAATATGCATATCATTCTTATTCTTATTAGTATTAAAAAAAGGGTGGGGGTGAGGGACAGGTTCGAGAACATGGAGGCCGGGCAGACAGCTCACTGCCAGCTAGTTCTTCACGCGAAAACTGATTTTCCTGCCGACCGCGTCCCACGATATATTGTTTTTGTTTTAATGACGAATAATGCTAAAAGTTGCTCTCTGGCAACGGTTGAATATAATTTCCATATTACTTATAAAAAAATATTTATAAACTTCACAATTTTTAATTTTTTTTTAAAAAAATTTGATGTAATGAATGAGCAATATGAATATATATATATATATAGAGAGAGAGAGAGAGAGAGAGATAATGTGCTATATTTTGAATACATGAGCAAAAGACAACTATGTGCCACGTTTTATTAGTCAAATGCCAAAAAAAAGAAGAAAGAAAAAAGAAAAAAGAAAAAAACCACTTTGAATTCCACTTTGGCACATGGTATATGAATTTTTTTTTTGTGGGGGGGGGTTGGGGGGGAGGGCGCTGCAAAACTTGTGAATCTGGTAATAATAAAAGTGAAAGAAGCTAAAAAATGTGTGTGTGTGTGTGTATGTATGTATTTATATATGTGCTTGCTTGAAGATGAGGCAATAATAGCAAAGGGGAGAGTGCTGCAGCAGTTTTTCTTTTCCTAGTATTTAATTTCCAACTTTCATCTTCATAAGATGTTAGAATTTTCATTCTACTTGGGTTTAGATATTCTGTCCAGTGTCCATAGGAACTCATCAAAACTAGTAACTTTTTATATTATTAATTTAATAGGTGGTGAAAGGTGCAAGTAAGACAAAATCGATTGTTTCTGTCAAATGTCAATCAATAAAGTATCCCCCATATATTCTAAATTATTTAAATAAAAATGTCCTATATTTCACCTTACCTTAAAATATTCAAAATCACAATATCTTAACTTTATCCTACCCTATCTAATCATACTTATTTGTTCTAGCTTATTAAATTTATGTTTTTAATATATAGACTAATTTTTCTCAATATATACTATTGACATATGATACCAAAAAATATTTTATATATTTAATTTAATTTAGTCATCAAATTTATTTAATTAATTTGGGGCATATTAAAAAAGCAAAAGCAAAAGCAATTAATGTAGTTTTTATCTACTCTCCTCCATATTTTTTTTTTCTATTATTTTCTCTAAAATGTTACTTCTTTTTTATTCAATTTCATTTGTCCTCTTCTTAGTTAATAATGTTATTTCATGTAATATATTCAAACAAATATATATGTAAATAGTTAAAAATATATATTATTATATAAAAATTAGTAATTACTTTTTTATTTTTCATAAAAAAAATTTACCGTTAATATACATGCAATTTCGATATTGAGAATTTTTAAGTTAATCGATTAAATTTAAGCATATGATAAATAGGTCATTTATGGGCATGGCTAGATAGTTAATTTATAGATATAAACTCTACTCAACCCCATTATAGTATCTTTAATAAATATGAGTTTGGGTATAATTCTTAAAGTCTGATTAGATAATTACCAATTGACAAACCTAGCCAGACGATAAGGAGAATTCAGAATTGATAAGAAAATACGAGGATGGCATTCTCGAGAGGTCTTCCTGTTGAGATTTCGGAACAAAAAAGAAAGCAGTCACACATTCCCAATGCAGATAGTGTGTGTGTTTTATGGGTAAAAATGAAAAATTGAAGCAAATAAACCAACCAAATGGCCACTGCCTACTGGCATGCTCTGGAGCTTCAACAACAGAAAGTGAGCGCTCCATCCAAGACTGTTGCTCCAACAGGTGAGGTATTCCTGCATTAGAGCACTTCCAACTCCAACCATTTTTCCCGCATCCATCACTTCGTCACTGGAAGTTGACTTGGGCGACAAAATGCCCACGCCCTGGAAGCCTTAATTCTTTCTGCCGCAGCATTTGCATTTTGTCCACCTCCATTTGCAGAACGTACCACAATCCTCGAAACCTTGTGGATTTATAAGGTTAGAAAATGCAAACCAAATTCCAGCTCGTGTAGTCCCAATTGATCTTCCATCAACACGCATCAATGCTACTCACGGTAGATAAAAAATTAGGCCCATGTTTGTCATCTTAATAAATAGCTCACCGATGTTTCATAAGGCTATTTGACCTGTTTGCCTAATATTTTTTCCTCCAGACACTGCCGTATATATGTGGACATCTGCATATAGTCTTCACACATGAAATCTCAGAAAGGCCTACCCCAACAAGGAAATTCCGGACCACTCTGGCATCAATTGTTTACGCAGTCATCTTCTGCAAGGATGCAGAAGAAACTGGAGAGCTTGGCTCTTTCTCTGTCCTCCCTGCTGAACTGACCAGTATTCCTTTACTCATCTCAAGAATTCACTTGCATGTACTGTGTTCATTATACGCAAGCATGCACTGGCCATTGGACAGTTTAGCTGAAACCTTTTCCACGAGGATGAAATCTCAAAGCTGCTGCAGGAGAATTATCTCATAGATCTGCATTTGCAGGTTAATCCAATAGATTGTCTAGTGAGAGCAATATGGGGCATGAAAAAGTGATGGGTGTGAATACTAATGCCCTTTGCCCCTTGTCATGCACCTCCAACAACCATTCACCAATCATGCATTGACCTGTTGCAGAGTCTCTGCAGTGATTCTAACTTTCTGACCATCCCACACTTAACAGAAAAACCTTCGTCGCTGCAAAAAGTCCAAACTACGTCAACAATTGATTTGCAACTGAAACATAAATATTATATAGTGCACTTGTATGCCTTGAAATCAAACCAAGCAGAGAAAGGAAAACATAGATAGGTAGATTGATATATGTGCTTTGGGACAAGAAATGACTTAAAGCAATAAAATGTTAGCCCTGCTTGGCCAATTTCCTTGCCTGAAATTTTGACTCCTGCATATTTTCCAGTAGCTCGGCAATCTGAAGCTGCTTCAGCACTGTAGCGTGTAATAGCTGGAAAAAAAAGAGATGATTAAATTCATTTAAGCTAAAATCTAGATATGATATTAGCAAATATGTGAATAATTTACCCTCTTTGTCTTCTCAAGGTCCAACTCTACACACTTGATCCTGTCCAGAGATTGCTGAAGAATTTGATCCTTCTCCACTGGAATTTCAGCGGGTTTACTGTTGAGTTCTTCCAATAAACTTTCTAGTCTCTGGAGACGCTGTATAAATGGACGAACACTGTCCTCTTCAGCAACAGATTTCACATGAACAAGTGAATGGGCGTTTGATTCAGGGTCATTTTCCAAACCATTGGGTCGATAACTGTGGGGCTGTCTCCTCCAATATTCAACAGGTACACTTCGGATAAAAGCAAAAAGCCTGATGATAATATATATTAACGTTCTAGACATATACAGGAAACTGCCCTTCACAACTTTCTCTTGGATGGCACTCAACCAGTAGATAACAAGAGTACCTAACACAAGTTCATGACATATTAAGCCAAAGAACACATTCATATGTGCTAATGAGGTTAATCTGTGGAGAAATGCAAATCAACTTTATGTCTTAGATGGTTTACAATAGAAATTCGTTCAACCATTTACATTGCTAAGGAAGCGCCCATTTACATGAATCTGTTGAACACTTACCATCAACAATGCAGAGATATATTTGTATCTATGGACGGAAGGAAAGGGAAAGGAAATGGAGACTTAAGCATGGCAACAGCATCCTCAAAAATCAATTTCCCTTTGTTTATCAGATTGTACGAGAAGATTT